>CM046376.1:33294317-33485268 GCA_025413485.1 Ficus microcarpa | reverse complement strand
ACCAGTAACTCGGGTTTCCTTCCCGGTTACCATGCGTAATTGCTTTGCTTTCCAAACTTTAGCTTGAAAATTCTATTTTTCCTTAACTTGGAAAATTTGGGGAAATTAATCCCAAAACTCTTTACTTAACTCGTAAAAATCTATATTCTTAAAATGAGGTTTTATAAAATCATTTGAGGCTGAAAACTATCGTTGGAATAGTCTCCATAGTCAAAACAGTGAGAATTGGAAAAATATAGTTTTTTTGAAACAGTTTTTTAGAAAATCCTGTGTAGGAATTTCTTGTTCCCTGCACAGTCTTTATAAAACCGTGTCAGTTTAAAAATCTGTTTTGAATTTGAAAAAATTATCTTCACAAAAGTTCTAGCTCTCGAAAAATCCAAAAACTTTTGTGTTTTACAAAAAATTTAATTCGGACTCTATCATGTTCATAATCTGGGTTGAAACCACCTGACCATGCATAAAACCTGGGCATGGTTAGTGTGACGCCCCCTTACTACGTAGGGCCGTCACGCCTTACTTACTTAACTTTACTTGAAAATTATGAATATATTTTTTTTTTGAAACATAATTATAAAAACATTTGTCTTTAGCAATATATCATTACTACTTAAGTAAACGTTACTTAAGGTCTTTAGTTCTCAAAATACCATAAAGCATAATTTGTCTTCATCATGTATATACTTATATATACAAAACTTCTTTACTTATCAAAAGATTTGCAGAATTAATACGTAGTGGTATCCACACCGCCTTCGTCCGCTTCCACATCATCCTCACAATGCCCACCATTTACGATGCAGGTTTCTTACCAACAGTATGAAATATAACTGAATGAGCTTTCGCCCAGTAAGCACAAACATAATCTCACAAAACAATTAAAACATCTTAAAAACATACATCATCATATGCATATGCGTGAACCATTTATGTTCCATTTATGCATTTCTTTTAACTTACTTATCTTTCTTATGGGCCCCATAGTGTACGTACCATCATTTATTTAGCGCGCCTCCAGGTTACAGATAGGGGTTGCAAGATCCCTAACTGCTCTGAGAACATTGGGTGATTACACCCTCCCGCATCAACGAAAGGGTGAATCCTTTACTTTAACATGAAAAATCCTCCACCTTATGGGAGGTCGGTACGACACTTTACTTGTGATTTCTTACCATGTTATTTATCTTTAGTGAACATACCTTATGATGTCACTATATGATAACATACTTTTTATCTCATTAATAACATGGCATGGCATTCTTTTCCTTCATGGCATTTGCAAACATGACATTTTTATAAACATGACATTTTGCAAATATAGCACTTTCATAATCTTTTGCAAAAATAGCACCTTTTCATAAACATAGCATTTTGCAAAAATAGCATCTTTTCATAAACATAGCATTTTGCAAAAATAGCACCTTTTCATAAACATAGCATTTTGCAAAAATAGCACTTTTTAATAAACATGGCATTTCATAGATATAGCACACAACATATTGCAGCATATTTGAAAACCACATACTTGAACATGATTTATTAGTTTTCATACTGCAGGTGAGGTTTGTACTTACCTCTAGTGCCGTATCCTTACAATTGCGTTCCTTAAATTTGTCGGCAACGGCAATTCACTTTCCTGATATACCAAAAATATAGGATCAAGATCCTTTCGTAAGGTGTTGGTGACCTATCAACACTCACGTCTACTTTTGGTTGTATGTCCCTTATACATGATATCCATCTTGGCCACTTTAATCCTCATTATTTATCGAACTTCGATTAATCCTTAAGAGGTTACGTTGGGTAACCTTTTTGGTTAGAGCCTTGTTCTATTATTGGGCTTTGTTCATACATCCTTGTTATTAGGTTATTTCCATTAACCCTTTAAATCTTGGCCCATTTATACATGTGGGTATCCCTTAGGGTTATGTTGGGTAACCCTTAAGGTTAACCTTAATTAACCTTGGGTAATCTTTTTGTCAACCCTTGGTTATCCTTGGGTTTGTAACTCGGACAAAATATCCGGTTACCGTTCGTAATCGGCTTGCTTACCAATTTTACTTTAAAATTCCTCTTCCTTATTTTTGGAAAATCTTGTGTAATTAACTTCCAAAAATCCTTCATTTTGCTTGTAAAAATTCTAATTCCTTTAATTAGAAAATACCTTGGTTTAATCTCATTATTTTCTTTAACTTGTAAATTCTTGGATGAAACCCTCTTTTTCTTTACTTCGAAGAAAAATGTGAAATTTCAAACCCGAGCCATTAAAATTCATGGTTTTCGAAATAAATCCTTTATAAAATCATTTGGGGCCGGAAACCGCCTTTGGAACGGTTTCCGAAGCTAAAATAACCATTTAAAAGCACTTCACAATTTTTCTAGAAAATATTTTCGTGAAACTCATGTGCAAGATTTCGGACTCTCTGCGCATCTTCCATAAAACACGCCCAGTTTAAAAATTGGCTTGGAATTTGAAAAACTTGTCTTCACAAAAGTTGTAGCTCTCGAAAAAAACTAAAACTTTCGTGTTTTGAGAAAAATCCAGTTCGGCCTAGATCAGTACCCGTTTTTATTTGAAAACGGGTTAACTCTGAAAAACTGGGTAAAGGACGTCCCAGGGCTCAGCCACGGGTTTTGGGTAAAACGGAGACCGTTGGAGCCTTATTTTGAGATTCTGTATGTGTTGTCCTCTAGAAAAAGTTGTTCCGAATAAGTTTCATGTTTTGAGTTTTACCTCATTCTGTCACGCCCCTACTAGCCACCCTAAGACCCACGCGGAGTCCGACCGCGCGAACCTGGAGCGTTTGGTCCGTGACAATTACTTACTTACTTGAGAGATTGAAAAATAAAAAGTTACCCAAATTTTAGAGTAAATTTTTTTCTTCTTTTATAAAAATCATTACGAAAATACTTTTATTGCGGAAAACATAAAACTTTAACACAAGTTAAACGTGACTGAAAACTACTTTTCTTTCATAAAACCTTACTGCTTAAGTGTACTCACTCGAGTACTGAGCTTTCACCTGAGCGGAAAGCTCCATACATACATAACTGAACTTAAACATACATGCATACATGCTGAAATATAATGAAAACACAATTTCATTTTTAAAAGCACTTCGGAAATCCCGTACCAGTCCATACCCACATTTCACATTCTGTTGCGCCATCTCTCCACAGCTTGTTTTAGGAAGTGCCGGTAGGAAGCTTACCTACAGCATGAACGTAAGCTATGAGCTAAAAAGCTCAGTAAGCACAACATCCTATCCGCATGCACACTAAATGCACGAAAAACGTGAACCATTTATGATTTATTATTAAAAATCATTTGGGTCTCTCTACTGGTCTAATCTGATCCTATCTTACTATTTTAACATGTGTGTATGTACTTAGGTATGTAACCATGGAGTGATTGAAGGTGGTCCGACCAACCTAACTCAAACCATGAAACACAAAGTTTAACATGGAGTAGTGGAGGCAGCCCTTCTCTATCAAGTCAAACCATGGAACACGCCGTTTTAAACTTACCACAAAGACAAGCTAGTACAACACAACATGCCCTACTTGACTTAACTCTTGCTTACCATGTGACTTACTTTTGGTGGACATGCTTCGTGATGTCACAAAACTTAACATAAAACATACTACATGCTTGACATAACATACACATACTACATGACATGACATACATACACATACTACATGACATGACATACATACATAACATGACATACATACATAACATGACATACATACATAACATGACATCCATACATAACATGACATACATACATAACATGACATACATACACATACTACATGACATGACATACATACATAACATAACATACATACACATACTACATGACTCATGAAATCCTATTCATGATTTCTAAACACAACTTATGCAAACAAACATGTTCATGCTGTAGGCGGAATTGTACTTACCTTTCCGTCTGACATTCTTGACTAACTGTCCTCACTATTGCTGTTCCACTCCTGGCACAGCTGCAGGTTCTGCCTGCTTAAAGGACATAATCTACTTAAATCTCATGAAAATGCAGGTAAACTAACCAAAAATGTCTACATGATCTTGGTTGTATGTCCCTTACGTGCATAGCATCTAGTTTGGTTACCTACGGTAACCTGGCGTGCCAAGCCAACTTAAACTTCTAAGGGTCGCTTATCTATATCTGAAATTATCGGGTTATATCCGATAACCCTTTGGTTGAGCTTAACGGTATCCTTCGGGGTTACTTTGGATAACCCGGGAGGATAAACTAACCCATACCATTAGTCAACCATGGTCAACTTTGGTCAACTATGGTCAACCCTCTATGGTCAACCCTTCGGGTCTCGGCTTGACCTGGTAATTCGGGCATAACACCCGATTACCATTCGTAAGCTAACGTGGACTACAAACTTTACTTGAAAAAGTCATTTTTCTACACTTAGAAAAACTTAGGGAAGAATCCCAAAATTTCACATTTTATGTAAAAATTCATAACTTAGTTCATAAAATCCAAACTCTTGGTTTATTGCTTTGTAAATTCATTTTAGGTCGAAAACCGTCATTGAAACGATTTTCATAGCCAAAATACTCATTTAAGGTTGAAAACCAATTTTCTAAACTCACTTGTTAACTTTGTGGTGCAGGGATTTCGGATTCCCTGAGCACCCTTCATAAAACAATTTTTACTTAAAAATTGGTACGTTATCTAAAAAAGTTTTCTTCACGAAAGTTCTAGCTCTCAAAAAATGATAAAATTTTCGTGTTTTATGAAAATCCTGATTCGGCCTAGATCAGTACCAGTTTCGAGTTGAAACTGGCTGACCCCTGGGAATGGGTCTGGGGACGTAAAATATTGATCCTCGGGTTTTGTCATTTTTGAAGGCCTTTGGAGTCTTATTTTGAAAAACGGCTCACGAAACCCCCTAGAAAAAGTTGTTTTGGACAACTTTCATGTTTTACGTTTTCCCAAATTCGGCCTCTAAAGGCCTATTATTTTTAGTTTACGAAAACTGGGCAGTCATGAACCGAACCTGCCAGTTTTCGGTTTAAATTGTTTTTACGCGTCCTACTTCGGAAGCTAACTCAACCGATCACTCGGGAGCCTAAATCAATCATATGCAACGTTAACTAACGTCCCACATGCTTTGGACATGTCACCCCCATGTGGCCATGCAACCCAAACCGAAGCTACTAGACCTAGGGTTGCATGTGTTCTAGGGCTTGCACAAGCATGGGTTCGGCATCCACAACCAAACCGAAATTAAAATCTAGCACCCTAGCAACTTAGCCTCACTCAGCTACACCATAAACAGGGACATACTCAGCCAATAAATCATGCAAACCAAGCAAACAAGCAAGCACATAAACATAGCACAAAACAGAAAATCATGCATGCTAGACTACTAACCATACACCTTTAATCAAGCATCCATTCATAGCCCTAGCATCACCTAAAAACCGAGCTTATGCCCATACAATCCATTGCTTAAATACACATTAAATCCTCAAATTTAATGCTCGAACCAAAGCTTAGAGTTAGGGTTTATACCTCACCAAAAAAAATCCGGAATTGGTTCCTCCCATGGAGCCGAACCCTCTTGCTCATGGTTGCTCCTCTTGGCTGCCTCCTTGCAGCCGAACTTTCTTCAACCAAAATACTCCAAAAACTCCAGCCATGCACACACATATACACACATAATCAATCCATGAAAGCTTGCATGCAATTTCACTTAAAAATTCTAGGGTTTTACCTTTAACTCACCCTTGATCTTGGCTATGGTTTGAGAACCAAATCTGTCCCCTTTTTGGCTGACTTATGCTCACGGCTTTGGGTCTCCAAAAAGCCCCAAAATTTTCACCAACTTGGTTAAACCTTAGCTGCCTTAGCCGACACCCATGGCTGCTCCTAGGACCCAAAAATTTCGGCCCTTGGTTCATGCACACCCTTGGCTGAAAACAGCCACCACCAAGCACCAAAACCTCACCCTAGGCACCTTGGTTGGCTCCTCCTTTCTTGCTCGGCTCACCCATGAATTTGGACCCGAAAATTTCTCACTTTCTTCTCCACTAACCCCACGGCTGCAGGTCAGAATTTGGCCCCAAAATTCCAGAATTTTGGCTGGGTTTTTCATGCACAAAACCGTGCACCTCATGGAAGATCACACATGAGATTCTCCAATTTTTTTCTTGCTCTCTTGCTCTCCCTTTGGGTCTCGGAATTTCTGCAGATTTTTGGCCATAGTATGGCTACCTTTCACCATTTTTTTTCTGCACAAATGAGGTCCTATTTATAGGCATTTTTTCCAACTTTTTGAAATTCAAATTTGACCCCAAAAGTTGCATTTTCTCTTGGCTTTCTCCCCCAAAGTGGCCGGCTGTCCTCCAGCTCATTAGCAGCTCATCTACAGCTGGAAAAGGTGATGTCATGACTGAGCTCATGGTTTACCTCACAACTTTTCAAAAATTACATTTTTGCCCCCAAAAAGTGGAAATTCTTGCAAAAATGCCCTCTAGGTGTCCGATTGTTCTAAAAATCAACACACCCATCCTATTTTATGATATTATCATCTTGGTAACTTTATACGCTCATATCGTCAAATTTCCAAAATTTACACTTTTGCCCCAAAAGTGAAAATTTTTTGCATTTAGGCCCCTAAACTTCAAAATGGCCATAATGCTTACTTTTTCACCAAATATCATTCTTTTCATGATTTTATGTGATTTTCTCGTCCTTGAATCACATATTTCCCAATTTTACATTTTTACCCCGAAAGACAAAATCTTTGCATTTTCGCCCTCGAAAATGGCTATTTCTTAATTTCTTCTTGCAAAACATGTTATTACCTTACTGTGACCTCATCTAATAACGTCACTAGGCTTACTTCACATATTTTTCAAAATTTACATTTTTGCCCCCAAAAATGAAAATTTTGACATTTTTGCCCTTTGACCTGGATTGGTCTCCTTTGATGATTTCTTGACTAAAAAAGTCAGTCTGGCCTTAACTAATGCTAGGGATGCTTGATTTCTAGGGTGTTTCTGCTGTCTATTTGGGCTATACCGCCCATACTGACATATTTTACAGTATTTTCTCATACTGCATCACTTTTCACTATCGAGTCAACTGTTGACCACTTTTGGTCAAACTTTGACTTTTTCGGTCAAAGTTGACTTTTTCGGTCAAACTTTGACTTTTTCGGAAAAACGTTCCTTATCGCCCCTTTCGACCAGAAAAGGCGTTTTCTATCCGTAAAAATCTATTATGAGTCTTATTAAGCCATAAGACTCCGTAAAACGTGTGAAAAACTCTTAACTGAGTTTTTCCGTAAACATCTCAACATATGCTCATAATTCCTCTTTAGAAGGAAAAATGGCAACATGAAATTCTAGGTATTACACATTCGGCCTCTAAAGGCCTTGAAATTACCCTTTCCCGAAACTGGCCAGATTCGAATCCGAATTGGCAGTTTCAGTTCCTTAGTTTGGCTTACGTCCTATTTCGCGGAATCTATCTCGACCGATCACATCGGGAGCTTATATCATAACAAGCAGCGCTTCTAACGTCCCATTGGAACCCATAAATCCATCTTATTCAACTCATGCAACCCCAAATCCGAAAATTTAAAAACCTAGGTTGCTTGGCTCTAGCACATGCATCAACACATACAAGCATCACAAAATCCATCCCTAATCTAGCATGCTCTCATGGCTGCCAAGGGCAGATTTTTGGCCTCATCTTATGGGACATACAACCTACTTTCTAGCATGAAATATCCATCATTTTCAAGCACAAATTTTAAAGCAAACAAGCATCAAAAATCAGCCAACCAAATCCTACCCTAATCAAGCACACACACCAACAATGAGGGCAGAAATTTAAAGTGGACTTATGTCCTTACAAACCACTTGAATCAACATCAAAAACACTTAAATAAGACTTGATTTCAAAGTGGTTTAAGAGATTTACCTCAAACCCAAGTTAGGGTTTTGAAAATCCTAAAATTTCCTTTGGTTCCTTGGCTTGATCACACCCACGGCTTCTCCATGAAAAATGGCATCCAAAATTTTTGTTGTTAGTTCTTTCTTGCTCTAACCAACCGAACCTTAATCAAGAGAAAAACCAAATTTCTCTTACCTTTTTCCTCTCTTGCTTTGTTCGGCCAACTCTTGGAGAACTCACCAAAAATTTTCTCAAGTCCTTCCTTGCTTGGCTCACGGATTTGGTTCAAGAAAAATGAGATCCAAGAGATTTTTTTTTTTGTTAGCTTTTTCTCACCTCTAAACCCAGTATTATCAAGGAAGAAAACCCAAGAATTTTCCAAGATCCACTTACCTCTTTCTCTCTTGCTCTTGGTCGGCCAACTCTTGAAGAACTTCACCAAAAATCTTCTCAACTCTCTTGTTCACTCTCTTGCTCGGCCACCTTCCCAAAACTCACCAAAATTTTTCAAATTCTCTCTAACTCTCTTCTCTCTCTCTCCCATGGCTTTATGCTGAAAAAAAATCTGAAGATGAGTGTAAGAGTTGGCTGCCTTGAGAAGGGAAATGGAAGAGGTTGCTTGCCTCAATACAAGGCTTTATGTCTTATCTTTCTTGTCCATTGGTGCAGCCGGATTCAAGGAAGAGAAAGGGGTGAGATGGATGGCTATTGGCTGGCCATTGGGGTTGCCGAATCCAAGGGACTTAAGAGAGTATGGGCTGCTGAAAATTGAGAGGAAAGAGGGACATGTGGCAATCCGTGGTGGAGTGAAAGATGGAGAGGTTGCTTGTCCTTAATTTAAGGCTTTATGCCTTGTCATTCTTTTCTTTCCCTTGCAGCCGAACATGATGGGAAAGAGGGAGGGCTGCAGCCGGATTTTGTGGGGAAAAGAAAACCTCTCATAGCTAGCTTTGGCTAGTGGAAAGGTGAGTCATAGGCATGGTGTTGTTGTCCTTTGTTTGGTTGGACTTGAAAGGTCATCTAGTTACTCAAACCAAACCAAATCCTTTCCTTTTTCTTCTCTAGTTGCCGACCATGATGGAGGGGGGGTAGAGGGCTGCCAGATTTCATGAGGAAAAAGCATGAGTTTGACTCATTATTTTAAGCAAAAGTGACTAGGAGATGTGAGACTTGTGATGGACAAAAGTTGGTGCACCTTTTCCTTGATTTATGGCTTTATGTCTAGTCTTGTTCCCATTTCCTTTCCAATTCTTTGTGGCTGCCGAATATGAGAGGGGGGGCTGCCATGTGAAATCTTGAGTTAGTGGAGGGTGATGTCAAGAGTTGATGTCATCTTCCACTAGCTCTTCCAAGGCCTTGTTTGGCAATTTCGTTCTTTCACAGCTCCTTTCGCGCTCTACAGTTATTTCCAACACTGTGATGAGCATTCTTATTTTATATTTTGATCCAAAAATTATTCCGTGTAAATTTTGGACCGAAACTCTCTTTCTCCAATTTTTCGGAGACCTTTTTGCCCTTAATTCTATTTCGGTGTGCTTGATTTTTTTAGGGTGGATTTATGGCTTATAAAACTTCATTTTCGGAGATTCTTTCCATATTTCTTCATCATACTTGTGAAGTCAACGTTGTGACCCGTCCCGGTCAAACTTTGACTTTTTGGTCAACTCTTTGACTTTTTGGTAACCCTTTGACTTTTTGGTCAAACCTTTGACTTTCGTCAAATTTCATCCTTTTTCGTTCTTTTTCATTTAAAAACCTCATTCTTGGCTCGTAAAACATTAATTGAGTCTCATAATCATTAAATGAGGACTCGAACATTGTTTAAATAAAATTATGAATTTCTCATTATTATTCATAATTTTTCATATAACACATCATAAACACATAAATTAGACTCTAATTCCTTATGAACAAGGAGATTACAAGTCTACAAAATTTCGGGTCTTACAACCTACCCTCCTTAAAAGATTTTCATCCTCGAAAATTAGAACAAATCGGGGTAGTCTCTCTTCGTGTCTTCTTCTCGTTCCCACGTCGCTTCTTCAATATGGCGATTCCTCCATAATACCTTTACCAATGGTATGACCTTGTTTCTTAGCACTTTTTCTTCTCGTGCCAAAATTTGGACTGGCTTCTCCTCATAAGTCAGATCTTCGCGAATCTCGATCGGTTCGTGATCCAATACGTGCGACGGATCCGGAATGTACTTTTTCAGCATCAACACATGAAACACGTTGTGTACATATGCTAACTCCAGGGGTAAGGCCAACTTGTAGGCTACGTTCCCAACTCTTTCGAGTATCTCGAACGGCCCTATATACCTTGGGCTCAATTTCCCCTTCTTTCCAAACCGCATAACTCCCTTAAATGGAGCAACTTTGAGGAAAACCAAGTCTCCTACTTGAAATTCGAGAAGCCTTCGGCTAAATGCAGTCTCCATCCTTTGTCGGTATGAGCTTCACGTTTTCCGTGGTCTTTCGAATGAAGTCCGTAGATACAAGCTCTTTTTCTCTTGTCTCGTACCAGTGGACTGGAGATCTGCATCTTCTTCCGTACAAAGCTTCATAAGGAGCCATTCCAATTGAAGCGTGAAAACTGTTGTTGTATGAGAATTCAATCAAAGGAAGCTTCTTATCCCAAGTTCCCTTGAAATCCATCACGCACGCTCGTAACATATCTTCCAAGGTCTGAATGGTCCTTTCTGATTGTCCGTCCGTTTGTGGGTGAAAAGCTGTACTAAACGAAAGCTTGGTACCCATTGCTTCATATACGCTCTTCCAAAATTTCGAAGTAAAGCGACCGTCGCGATCTGAGATGATAGTTTTCGGAATTCCATGATAGCGAACGATCTGGGCCATGTACAATTCTGCCAGTTGTTCCACTGAGAAGCTGAGCTTGATGGCTATAAAGTGTGCCGACTTTGTCAATCGGTCAACGACCACCCAAATAGCATCGTTGCCGCTGGAAGTTCGGGGTAAACCCACCACGAAATCCATCGTCACTTGGTCCCATTTCCATTCGGGAATGGAAATTTTCTGCAATTCTCCTCCTGGACGTTGGTGTTCCGCCTTTACCTTTTGACAGGTAAGGCACTTACTGACAAAAGTAGCGACGTCGTTCTTCATTTTGGGCCACCAAAAACTCTCTTTTAAGTCCTTGTACATTTTTGTGGCTCCAGGATGGACAGAGTACGGAGTCTCGTGAGCTTCTTTCATGATCCTTTCCTTTAGTTCTTCCTTGTTAGTAATACATAATCTATTCTTTTGATAGAGTATGCCCTCATCGGATATGTGGAAGTCCGACTCCTTTCCTTCTAAACCCTCGTTTTTCATCCTAAGCAGCGAGGCATCGGCTTCTTGACACTCCTTCATTCCATCTAAAATGGTAGGCTGGAAGGTTAGAGCAGCTAATCCTCCCGTAATAAGCTCGATTCTGGCTTCCATTAGCTCCTTTTGAAGAGGCTCAGTCAATAACCTAATTGACATCATCGAGGAAGATGACTTCCGACTAAGGGCATCGGCCACCTTATTAGCCTTTCCCGGATGGTATCGGATATCTATGTCATAGTCCTTCACCAATTCGAGCCATCTCCTTTGCCTCATATTCAGCTCTTTCTGGGTGAAGATGTACTTCAAGCTCTGATGATCCGTATATACTTCGCATTTTGTGCCGTACAGGTAGTGCCTCCAAATCTTTAAGGCAAATACTACCGCCGCAAGCTCCAAATCATGCGTCGGATAGTTCTTCTCGTGCTCCTTAAGCTGTCGGGAAGCATACGCGATCACTTTTCTGTTCTGCATAAGTACGGCTCCCAATCCTATCTTAGAGGCATCGCTGTAAATCACGAAGTTTTCTTCCTCCACGACCAGAATTGTGAGGATTGGAGCGCTCGTCAACTTGCTTTTGAGCTCTTGGAAGTGCTCTTCACACTTATTTGTCCATTCGTACGCCTTCCCTTTTCTTGTGAGTGCGGTAAGTGGTGCCGCGATCTTAGCAAATCCTTCGACGAATCGTCGGTAATAGCCCGCTAATCCGAGGAAACTACGCACTTCGGTGACATTTTTGGGGGCTGGCCATTTACTTACCACCTCAATCTTGGCCGGGTCTACGGATATGCCTTTTTTTGAGACCACATGTCCTAAGAAATGGACATTTTCCAACCAAAACTCGCACTTGGAGAACTTGGCGTAAAGCTGATTTTGCTTCAAATTCCGTAGTGCAATCCTTAGATGCTTCTCGTGCTCCTCTTTCAACCTTGAATAGATCAGAATGTCGTCGATGAAAACGATGACAAACTTGTCCAAGTAGTCCTTAAATACGCGATTCATCAGATCCATGAAGGCGGCTGGTGCATTTGTCAGCCCGAACGGCATCACAAGGAACTCGTAGTGCCCATATCGAGTGCGAAATGCCGTCTTCGGAACGTCTCCTTCCTTGATTCGGAGCTGGTGATATCTCGATCGTAGATCAATCTTCGAAAAGACGGAGGCTCCTTTCAGTTGGTCGAACAGATCGTCGATCCTGGGCAAAGGATACTTGTTCTTGATAGTGATCTTGTTCAACTCCCGATAAGTCGATGCACATTCTTAGAGTGCCATCCTTCTTCTTAACAAACAACACCGGGGCTCCCCATGGTGAATAGCTCTGTCTGATAAATCCTTTATCCAGGAGCTCCTTCAACTGGACTTGCAATTCTTTGAGTTCAGTAGGCGCCATCCTATACGGTGCCTTGGACACAGCCGCTGACCCTGGAATCAACTCAATTTCGAAAGAGATTTCTCGTTCTGGTGGCAATCCTGGCAGATCTTCAGGAAAAACGTCTACAAACTCCTTGACTAACAGTACATCTTCCGGCTTACTTTCGGTCTCTAGCGTCTTATCCACCATATTGGCTAGAAATCCAAGACATCCTTCTGCCAACAACTTTCTAGCCTTTAACGCCGAAATAAACATCTTCGGCTGCTTCGGGGTCGATCCTCGAAAGATGAATTCCTTATCTCCAACTGGCTTGAATGTGACGGCACGACGCTGGCAGTCGATAACTGCGTTGTACTTTCCCAGGAAGTCCATACCCAGGATAACGTCGTAGTCGTACAAATCGATGACGATCAGGTTGACGTACATCTCTCTACCGCATATGATTATTGGAACATGGCGTATCCAATAATCAGACAACAAAATTTCCCCGGAGGGTAATGCAGTACGAAAGGTTCTTCCAATTTTCTCATTATCTCTACCTAGTTTTTTAGCAAACCTAGGTGATGTGAATGAATACGTAGCTCCATAATCAATCAACACATAAGCATCTTGTTGGGCAATAGGAAGCTGACCTGTCACCACCGTGGACGGTCCAGCTTGAGCATCCTCCTTTGTGTAGGCATAGATGCGTCCTTGCGGTTCTGGAGCTTCAGCTCAGCCCTGAGGAATTGCAGGTCCTTCGAGCTTCATCTGTACAGAATGCAACTGACTTCCCTGACCCCTCTGATAAGTCTACTGGTGCTGGACATTTGCATTGCAATTCTTGGCAAAGTGGCCTTCCTTGCCACACAGATAGCAGCGGTTTGTCCCGGTATGGCAGTCTCCCGAGTGCTTTCTCCCACATTTCTGGCAAGCGGGAGTTCCATTGTTGTCATGGGCATTCTTCTTCTGGGGAGGATTCTGTTGGCTCCCCTGTCCTCCAGCATTCCACTTTCTTTTCTGCTGGGGGTTGCCATACGGCTTGTTGCTGCCGCGTTGGCCAGAAGGTCCTCCTTGACCTTTTTGCTGCGAGGATTGGCCGGGTTTGGTCTGACTCTGCTTGGCTAGTGCCCTCTCCTCATTCTTTTCCTTAAAGAACTGAGCCCGTTGCGCCTTGTTCTGACCGACCCAGTATTCGGCTCGAACTGCTTGACTGACGCATTCTGCGACTGTGAGCGGTGGATGAGGGCCACTGCTGATAATCACAGCCAAGTCTGAACGAAACATCTTCATCATTTTCCTAACTTTGTCCCTCTCGGAACTGATGAGTTGAGGGCAGAGACGGGCGAGCTGTTCAAACTTCCTTACGGCTTCAGCCACAGACAAATTTCCCTGGCGAAAATTGTTGAATTCGTCCTGTTGGGTTTCCATTACTTTCGTGTTGAAGTACTTCTCACGGAACTCTTCCACAAAATCTTCCCATGTCATCTGGGTGACGTCCCGTCTGATTTGAACCGTTTCCCACCATAACCGGGCGTCTTTCTTCAACATAAAGGACGCGCAAAGGACTCTCTCTCTATCGTCGAGCCCTAAGAAGTTCAGGGAAACCTGAAGGTCAATGAGCCAGTTATCGGCCTCGATAGGGTCCGTTGATCCCTCGAATTCCGGTGCCTTCATGCGCCGAAATTCATGATACAGCTCTGCTGGAGTTCGAACACGAGGGGCTGGCGGAGCAGCTACCAGTGCCATTGGTGCTTCTGGGACCTCACGGTGTTCTGGAATCACTGGTTCCTCCTCGGGGAATTCCGGTACCGCTGGTTGCTCTTCAAGTGCCGGTGGTACCCTGGCCTCAGGCGGTCCTTGGTTTTGTTGGGCTATTTGTGTAACGCCCCACCTAGCGTAGACCGTTACCATACTTAAAACTTACATTTCGTATAATCCTTTCTTATCTTATAGTAGCGAAAGTGCCGAATAATTTTTTTTTTTTTTCAACATAGGAAATATACTTGGTAGCTTAATTACTTAATTACTTACATATATAGTATTCTTCGTTTCCATCCTTGAGTTAGTTGTCTCATACTTATAAAAATATTTACGTACCAATAGATAAGAAAATCAAAATAAACGATACACATTCAAAACTAATGGCTCAATTCCCACAATTTCACAACGTGCCCTGCCGAGTCCATCGTCTTGCATCAAAGATTACCGATAGGTTGTTTACCTACAGCATAGATGTAAGTCGTGAGCTTTTGGCCTAGCAAGTACAACATACATTCCACAAAACATTTCATAAACCATAATGCATGAATCATTTATGCTTTCTTTATGCTTTCTTATCTTAACATAACTTTTCTTAACATAACTTATAGGATCCTTACATAACATAAGTGTACGTACCGTGGCGCGCTGCTATGGAGTGGTTGGGGCGGCCAGCCCTATCCAACTCAAACCATGAACCAAACCTGACCTAATGCAGGTCGATACGACACGAAAACTTATTTCATAACATACGTATGAGATTTCCTTTCTTGAAACAATTTCTTACAAAAGATAGTTTCTTTTTTTTTTTAAACGTAGTCATCCCTTATCAGGTGAGATTAACTTAGTGAGCATGCTTTATGAAGCTTGAACATAAACATACATAAATGCAACATCAACGTGTATGCATGAAACTTGCAAACATAAAAACATTGAAAACATTTTCATCTATACCGTAGGTGGAGTTGTACTTACTCTTTTTCAGCTAAAACCTTAAGTATAGGTTTCGTCACCAAAACCTCAACAGGATTACCTCCCTGTTCATAAAATCACAGTATAAGTTTCCCATACTTGCTGAGCAAATTTGACTAACTCTTAACTGACCCTAACTAACAAGTTTGGTCCTTAATGTGTGAGATAAAAGTAACCTCTTTTCTTTTCTTACAAATCTGCTCAAGGTTAAGACCACACCCTGCACGGCTTATAGCATTCTGTGTTTACTTAAAAATTAACTTGGAATTTTACAAAACTTTCTTCACAGAAGCTGTAGACAACATCTAGAACTACAACTTTCATTTTTGGCCAAAACCCTAATTCGGTCTCTATCCCTCTGGTTTCCTACTGGAAAAGTTCGAAATCACATTTTTGAACCCTAAAAGTTTGCTCTCGGGTTTTGATGAAAACAGAGGCTCTAGTAGCCTTATTTTTAAAAACTGCCCGCGTTGTCCCCTAGGATTTTCTCTTCTGAAAAACTTTGTAGTTTTAACTTTTTACAAATTCGGCCTCTAAGACCCTCAAAAACATGTTTCCAGAAAAACTGTTTCTATTACTCCGAGAGTGGCAGATTTTCTTATACAACCTCTTACAAAATTTTATGTGCACTCTAGATTAAAATAGTTTAAACCGTGCTTTATATATATCTTGCAGGGTGTCTCCTTTCCTTTTTTAAGAACTTAACTTCTTTTCAAAATCACAACATTTTCATTCTATCAAAACAACAAACTAGACCAATTTATGTTTCTTACTAGTTTCACACCACTAAGTGTAACATAACCTTTCCTTATTTCTTATTCCTTCTTGGAACATATTTATTGAGCATACTCATACATGCATAATCAGGTCATAGGTTTTTCTCATAACCTATTACTTTTCATTTCAAAGCAAAATCATACACTTACATAGATTCAAAACTAGAGACCATACAACTTATTACAACCGAATTTTCTATTAGCCGAACCTTGCATGCAATCTAAGAGACATTCTTAAACTTACTCATAACTTAAAGCTTAACTTAATACCTAATAGAAAGGTTATAAAACAGCAAAGCTTACCTTGGTTCTTGAGAAACTCGAGTAGAACTAAAGCCGAGAATCCTCTAGACACTCTAAAGATGCTACCTCCGGTTTCTCCTTCAAACTCTAAGCTCACTCTTCCTTGGTTTTCTTCTCCTCACAAGGCTCGGTTTATATAAGTGAAATAAAGATACTACAGCTCACACACAAGCTTTTCTAAAGTCTCTCCAAGGTTCAACTTTCACCTATTTATAGGTGAGGCCATAAGCTTTAAAATGTCAAGGTGTCATAAGATAGTGCATGCATTCCATGAGGTGTCCGGTGTAAGCTTGGTTCTATGACAAGTAATCCTTCAAAATTTCTTGTGCTTCTTAGAGTCTTTGAGGTGTCTTCCTAAGAGTAAGCAATGGCTATGTGTCACCCTTGGAGCATTCGGTGATTAGGGTTGAAACATGCAGCCCATTGGAGTGAAACATAAGCAAGACAACACTACCTACTAGTCTACTAATTGGTGTAAAGGTGGCAATCTTTTAGGATGACAACCGACCAAGTAGTTGCCATTGCATACTAACTTTCATTCTTAGGCTCCTTGGTGCTAGATGTCATGCCTTGATTGGTTGATTATGAGGTGCATAATGCATGCATACTTTTGACAAGAATCTAAGCTTCATGATTGACCTTTTCAAGCTATTATACATGGTTTGTCAACCCTTTGTGTGTGTCCGGTTATGGGTGGGGGATTGATGCATGAATTTGCTAAACACATGCAAGCTTTACACTCTTGTTTTTCAGCTTTGATATGAGGTGGCTGCTCCCTAAGAAGTTCGGCCATGACTTGGCATTCATGAATCAACTTAGGTGCTAAGTATGCATAGCTATGTACTTATAGCTTCTAGCTAGTGTGAGGTGTCAATTTCTCATAGGTCCTACACTTTTCCTTTATTTGATATAAGGTTCATAGAACCGAATTTCTCACTTCCTAAACCATAAGATGAAAGGCTTCTAGGTAGCCAAGTGTCTAAACCGAATCATGCACTCTAACTTTAACTAGATGGTACATTGACTTCTAACTTAAACTAACTAATCCTACTAAGTATATGATTGATCTTCGGCTTGTTTGAAATCAAGTTACTAAATATGGATTTCCAA
This sequence comes from Ficus microcarpa, assembly GCA_025413485.1. NCBI lineage: Eukaryota > Viridiplantae > Streptophyta > Magnoliopsida > Rosales > Moraceae > Ficus > Ficus microcarpa. The sequence continues at coordinate 33,467,717 of CM046376.1, read as the reverse complement.
AAGTGATTACACTTAAACATGAACACATAATTTTCCTAAACTTACCAAAAATTCCTTAGAGATAAAATGTGTGCACCTTGGTCCCCATAAACAAAGGTTGTCACATTTTTCATCCTTATATAACCTTCGGCTTGTGTAAGATCATGGAATACCTATTCCTTGCTTATTCACACATCTAATGACTAATTAAATTTATAACTTAAAACTTTTCCTAAGTTTACATTTTGACCCCAAATGGTAACATTTCTTACATGTAAGTCCCTAGGAGCTAGCCGACCCCTAGTGGTGACACTTGTCCTTATTCCATCTTTTGTCATTACTTATGAAACCAATTATTATCCCATAAAGCCAAATATGGTATATTATCTAATTCTAACTTACATAATGGTCTCATAGCTTTTCTACATATTATCTTAATCTTAATTTAGGTCATGTTAATTCATCCTTGACCTATATAGGTTTTTAAAGAAACCCAATCTCACCTTCCTTCTATAAAAGGCTCGAATCATATATTCACACTAAATTTTGAATCTTAGGCTTTCAAAATTCAAGAATGTACAATTAATCATAACATATACCGTCACATAACTTATGCACTTAAAATTTGAATCTCCTTAAAAAGGAAAACATGCATTCATAAAATGTTGGTTATTACAATTTGAGCCCTAAGCCCACCTATTTCTCGTTGCTGGGCTAGCATCATCTCTCTCAGCTCGTTCAGTTGAGCTGTAAGATCGACGGTTTGGGCCTGTGCCGCTCGACGTCTTGGTGGCATGGTTCTATATAGAAGCAACAAAATAAGCTTCTTATCTTCAAAACTTTCATAAAATCATATCTTTTATACAGAACCATAATCTTCATTTCATAATCATAGTTTTTAGGAAAAATACATAATTTCCTCATCATGGGCATACATTACTTGTTTTACCACCACCGAGCTAGGGCACAACCCACGTCATTCTCACAACCGACCTTTCCATTGCAAACCATCGATAAAAGATGCGTACGAAAATCTAATCCTAAGCGTAAGAGAATAATTTTACTTACTTGGGCTATTGCGGAACGATGCGGTGCGAGACGAAGTAGGCTGGCAGGATACCGCTCTGATACCAACTCTATGACGCCCCCTTACTACGTAGGGCCGTCACGCCTTACTTACTTACTTAACATTACTTGAAAATTAGGAATATTTTTTTTTCTGAAACATAATTATAAAAACATTTGTCTTTAGCAATATATCATTACTACTTAAGTAAACGTTACTTAAGGTCTTTAGTTCTCAAAATACCATAAAGCATAATTTGTCTTCATCATGTATATACTTATATATACACAACTTCTTTACTTATCAAAAGATTTGCGGAATTAATACATAGTGGTATCCACACCGCCTTCGTCCGCTTCCACATCATCCTCACAATGCCCACCATTTACGATGCAGGTTTCTTACCTACAGTATGAAATATAACTGAATGAGCTTTCGCCCAGTAAGCACAAACATAATCTCACAAAACAATTAAAACATCTTGAAAACATACATCATCATATGCATATGCGTGAACCATTTATGTTCCATTTATGCATTTCTTTTAACTTACTTATCTTTCTTATGGGCCCCATAGTGTACGTACCATCATTTATTTAGCGCGCCTCCAGGTTACAGATAGGGGTTGCAAGGTCCCTAACTGCTCTGGGAACATTGGGTGATTACACCCTCCCGCATCAACGAAAGGGTAAATCCTTTACTTTAACATGAAAAATCCTCCACCTTATGGGAGGTCGGTACGACACTTTACTTGTGATTTCTTACCATGTTATTTATCTTTAGTGAACATACCTTATGATGTCACTATATGATAACATACTTTTTATCTCATTAATAACATGGCATGGCATTCTTTTCCTTTATGGCATTTGCAAACATGACATTTTTATAAACATGACATTTTGTAAATATAGCACTTTCATAATCTTTTGCAAAAATAGCACTTTTTATAAACATAGCATTTTACAAAAATAGCACCTTTTCATAAACATAGCATTTTGCAAAAATAGCACTTTTTAATAAACATGGCATTTCATAGATATAGCACACAACATATTGCAGCATATTTGAAAACCACATACTTAAACATGATTTATTAGTTTTCATACTGCAGGTGAGGTTTGTACTTACCTCTAGTGCCGTATCCTTACAATTGCGTTCCTTAAATTTGTCGGCAACGGCAATTCACTTTCCTGATGTAAGACCCGAAATTTTGAAGACTTGTAATCTCCTTGTTCATAAGGAATTAGAGTCTAATTTATGTATCCATGATGTGTTATATGAAAAATTATGAATAATAATGAGAAATTCATAATTTTATTTAAACGATATTTGAGTCCTCATTTAATGATTTTGAGACTCAATTAATGTTTTACGAGCCAAGAATGAAGTTTTTAAAGGAAAAAGAATGAAAAAGGACGAAATTTTATGAAAGTCAACTTTGACCGAAAAAGTCAAAGGTTTGACCAAAAAGTCAAAGGGTTGACCAAAAGTCAAAGGGTCGGCCAAAAAGTCAAAGTTTGACCGGGACGGGTCACAACGTCGACTTTACAAGTATGATGAAGGAATATGAAAAGAAACTCCAAAAATGAAGTTTTATAAGCCATAAATCCACCCTAGAAAAATCAAGCACACCGAAAAAGAATTAAGGGCAAAAAGGTCTCCGAAAAATTGGAGAAAAAGAGTTTCGGTCCAAAAATTTTATGGAAGAATTTTTGGATCAAAATGTGAAATAAAAATGCTCATCACAGTGTTGGAAATAACTGTAGAGCGCGAAAGGAGCCGTGAAAGAACGAGACGGCCAAACAAGGCATTAAGAGAGCTAGTGGAAGGTGACATCAACCTCTTGACATCACCCTCCACCAACCCAAGGCTACACATGTGGACTCCCCCATTCCCTTAAAGAATTCGGCAACTAGTAGGGAAAAGAGAAAAAAATTGGTTAGTTGGAAACCAATGAAGACTTGAAAGCCAACCAAGAACCCAACAAAAATCAAGGACACATGCCCATGCTTGTGATCTCATTCTCCACTAACCAAAGATTGAGTTTGTCCTCCCTTTCCCCATTTTCGGCTGCATCATGAAAGAAAGAAAGAAAAGAAAATCAAAAGAGACAAGCAAAGTGTGACATAAAGCCATGATTTAAGGACCAAAAAGTTGAACAACATGGGAGAAAATTTGTGAGATCTCTAGGACCAACCAAGAGATGACACATGTCCCTCCTTGTGATATCTAGTTTTTCATGCTACTAATTCTTGTAAAGAATTAAATATGTGCAGATTATGCAATATTATGAAAAAGTTCAGTTCAGAACTTTCATGTGTGTATTATGAGCTTTTATAGCTTAAAAAGACTCAAAACTGATGATTCGAAGAAGCAAACAGCCTTTTCGGATAATAAGGAGTGAAATCTGATCGTTTTGTGAAAAGTCAAAATTTTGACCAAAAAGTCAACCGTTAACCCGAAAAGTCAAAGTTTGACCAAAATGGTCCAAATTGCGACACATGAATTTTAAGATCTGCATTTTTCAAAAAATACTGCAGAAACTCATTTTCTTTAACAGATAATGAAAATGAGACACCGGAACCACCATAGAAAAATCAGGCGCATTTATTGAGTTCATGGGGCAGAAAGGGTTTGAGAAAACAAGAAAAATATTTTTCGACCCGATTTTCCGACGGCAAGTATAAAAATCCAAAAAATTGTAAAATAATATTTACAGTATTGGAATTCAAATTTTTAAACTCGACGGTTCAAGATTTTCAGTCAACCAAAGCTTGGTTCAAGAATTTTTCTAGAACAAGTCATCCTTATCCCTTATGGTGTGGTGGACCAATGAGCTTGTGACACATAACCCTTGACAACTCACCATTGGTTGTCTTCCACAACCCTCCATGGCCGGCCACATGCCCCCCCCTACAAGTCCAAAATTTAAAAATTTTGGGGGCCAAAATCATATTTTTGAAAGCTTGAAAGTTGTCTATAAATAGAGGCCTTCACCTATTCACTTTTAATGCAAAACATAACTAAACTGTTGCAAATTTTCTGCACACCAAGCCGTGGGAGAGAAAGAGAGAGTTCAGAAATTTTTCCAAGCCCAAACCTTCATCTTCAAGTTCGGGTAGCCTAGGGAAACCGAGGAGAGAAAAAAAAAAATTCTGGCAGCCAAGAGCAGCCCCTTGCCGTGAGCCAAGTGCAGGGGAAACCAAGGGGAGAGACCGAAATTTTTGAGGGAAAAAGTGAGCCAAGAGGTTCGGGTGGCTTAGCTAACCAAAGGAGTAAGCTTGAGTGAGCTTGGGAGGCTTGATTTTGCCTCTAGGACAGCCACGGGTTTGTGGAAGAAAGAAGAGAAAAAAATTTCAGATTTGGGGCAAGCAGCCCTTGAGTGGCCGAGCAAGGAGAGGAGACCAATTAGAGACCAAAAATTTGATTTTTAGTGCACCTAGGGGGAGCAGCCGAACCATTGGAGCCAAGGGAGTGCAAGGGGGAGCACTTCGGGTACCCAAACCCTAGGCCGAAACTTCACACACCATTGAGGTAAAATTTTAAAAGTTTTCTAAAGCTTTTAATTGAGTTTTAAAGCTTTGATTTTATGTGTATTTCAGCCAAAAAGATGTAAGGGCATAAGCCCATGCATGATTTAATTTTCTGCCCTATGTGTGCTTGGTTGCCGTGCATGTGTGGTTAGGTGAGCCATTAGGGCGGTTTTGATGGTTTGCATGCTTTTAAGTTCGGTTTTGTGCTTAAATTGCTAGATGGCATGTTAGGGTTTATTTTAGGCTTATGTCCCCAAATTAGGTCAGTTTTAATTTTGCAAGTATGCTTTAAAGTTTTGTGAATCAAGATGCAAATGTGTATGTAATGTATGCTTGCTAGAGAATCATGTAACCCTAGGCAATTAGGTTCGGATTTGTGGGTTGCATGATCACGTGGGATGGCTTAGCTAGCCTTTAAGGGACGCTAGATGCGCTGCATGTTGTTTACCTATCTCCCGAAGTGGTCGGTCGAGCTAGAACCCTCGCCCTAGGACGTAAAAACAAATGTAAGAACCAAAACTGTCTCTCGGGTTCCAGTGGACAGTTTCGGTAAAACATGGATTACAGGCCTTTAGAGGCCGAATGGGCAAAAACGAAAAACACGAAAGTTGTAGATTAGGGTGTTTACTAGGGGGTAGCGTGGGCACTTTGCCAAAATAAGGCTCCAACGGCCTACTTTTTCAAGAAAAACCGTAGGAGGGTCAGTGAGACCCGGTTTTTATGTTAAGTCTGTTTTCGATTTAAAACTGGTACTAATCGGTAAGGAATCAGAAAATGTGTAAAACACGAAAGTTTTAGAACTCCTCAAGGGCTAGAACTTTCGTGAAGGAAACATTTACCAAATCAAAACGGATTTTTAATTGTAACCTAAAATCTGAAAACTGCGCAGGATTCAACAAAATTCTGTGCATGATTTTGTAGAACCAAACTAGGAAAAATTATTTTCGGAAGTAACACATTATTTCAAGCACGGAAACTATCCCAAAAGCAGTTTCCGACCTTTAACCATTTTACGTAATTATAAGCCAAGATCTACGAAATTTTTATGAAGCAAGTATTCAAGTTTAAGCTTAAAAAGCTAAGTCCTTTATGAAAAGGGTTTTTAAGTTAAAGTTTTCAAAGAAAAGGATTTTAAGTTAAGTTTTTCAAAAGAAAATGTAGAACGTAAGGTAGCCGGGATTTAGCACCCAAGTTACCGGGCTTTGCTCCGAAGCCCAGAGTTGACCCGAAGAGGGTTGACTTTAGCACTCGTAAAGGTTGACCTAGAAGAGAACAAGTTTTATACAAGCCCTAGGGTAGGTTTTACCTAACCCAATATTTTATAAATGGGCTTAAGCTTACGGAAAGATTTTTTCAACGAAACCCGCTGGGTTACAAATGGCTTCACGTTAGGGGGACATATAGCCGAAAACCCGCATGAATGTTGGTTAGTACCAACATACGATAAAGATGAACTAGAAGACTGACGTACGTCCTTTAATCAAGCAGGAGGAGTCCTGCAGCTGAACTCGGAAGAGGATCTGCCAAACAACTGAAGTACAGACGGTAAGTACAACATCGTCTACAGCACAAGCTAATAGGATTATACTATTAGACTCGATGATGTGCTCTGTGCTAAGTAACATGTATGCAACATGAAAAATGCTAAGCATTATGAAATATGCTAAGACAAGACAAGATAAGAAAGAATCAAGACATCAGAAATGTATGTTCACACGTAAACAAGTTTAAGTAAGAAAATAAGCACCGTGTCGTACCACCCGCGCCAGGTCGGGTTGGACTGTGGATTGAACTGGAATTGGTTTGGCCGCCCCAGACAATCCATAGTCGCGCGCCGGATACGAACACGTAGACTAAGGGCCCATAAGATATAAGAATAAGGAAAATAATGAAGCATAAGATGACCTATGCATGCTATGTGTTATACTAAGTATGTCATGTATTATATGTTATGTATGCTATGTTAAGTGTTATGCTATGTGTATGCTATGTTATCATGATTTATATGTTATATGTTATAAGTTATATTATTATTTAATTACGGCTTAGGAGTTGTACTTACTGGGCTATAAGCTCACCGTTTTGAGTTTGTGCTGTAGGTAAGTCGCCTGCCAGCTGAAGAGTTTGAGAAAATTTAGTGGATTTCTCCAAGACTTGGCCGAACAAGGAAGAAAAGAAAAAGGTAAGAAAAACTTGGTTTTTCTTCATATGATTTTCGGTTTTTGGTTAGAAGCAAGAAGAGCTAACAACAAAAATTTTTGGATACATTTTTCATGAAGAAACCGTGGGCTAAGAGCAAGCCAAGGAAGGAAGGAAATCTTTGGATTTTCAAAACCCTAACTTGGGTTGAGGTAAAATCTCCTAAATCACCTTGAATCTAAGCTTTATTTAAGTGTTTTTGATGTTGATTCAAGTGGTTTGTAAGGACATAAGTCCATTTAATTTTCTGCCCTCATCTATGGTGTGTGTGTGCTTGATAAGGTTAGGTTGGTTGGCTGATTTTTTTTTAATGCTTAATTGCTTTAAAATTTGTGCTTGAAAATGATGGATTTTTCATGCTAGAAGATAGGTTGTATGTCCCATAAGTTTAGGCCAAAGATCTGCCCTTGGCAGCCAAGAGAGCATGCTAGACTTAGGGATGGATTTTGTGTGATGGTATGTGATGGTGCATGAGTTAGAACCATGTAACCCTAATCTTTTTAATTTTCGGATTTGGGGTTGCATGAGTAGATGAGATGGATTTATGGGTTGTAATGGGACGTTAGAAGCGCTGCTTGATGATGTCTAAGCTCCCGATGTGATCGGTCGAGATAGATTCCGCGAATAGGACGTAAACCGAAGAGAGGAACCGAAACTGCCAATTCGGATTCGAATCTGGCCAGTTTCGGGAAAGGGTAATTTCAAGGCCCTTAGAGGCCGAATGAGGTAAAATTCAAAACACGAAAGTTGTTCGGAACAACTTTTCCTAGAGGACATTGTGGACAGAATCTCGAAATAAGGCTCCAAAGGCCTTCGTTCTACCCAAAACCCCTGGCTGAACCCTGGGACGTTCTCCACACAGTTTTTCAGAGTTAACCCGTTTTCAAATAAAAACTGGTACTGATCTAGGCCGAACTAGATTTTGTGCAAAACACGAAAGTTTTAGCATTTTTCGATAGCTACAACTTTCATGAAGACAAGTTTTTCAGATTCCAAGCAAATTTTTAAACTGGGTGCGTTTTGTGAGAGACGCGCGGAGAGCCCGAAATATTGCAAATGAGTCTCACGAAAATCTTTTCTAGAAAAATCATGAAGTGCTCTAAAATGGTCATTTTAGCATCGGAAACCATTCCAAAGGTGGGTTCCGACCCCCAAATAATTTTATAAAAGATTTGTTTCAAAAACCATGAATTTTAAGGGCTCGGGTTTGAAATTCACATTTTTCTCCAAAGTAAAGAAAAAGAGGGTTTCGACCAAACATTTCCAAGTTAAAGAAAATAATGAAATTTAAGCCAATGAATTTTCTAATTAAAGGAGTTAGAATTTTTACAAGCAAAATGAAGGATTTTTGGAAGTTAATCACACAAGATTTTCCAAAAATAAGGAAGAGAAATTTTAAAGTAAAATTGGTAAACAAGCCGATTACGAACGGTAACCGGATATTATATCCGAGTTACAAACCCAAGGATAACCAAGGGTTGACAAAAGGTTGACCCAAGATTAATTAAGGTTAACCTTAAGGGTTACCCAATATAACCCTAAGGGATACCCACATGTATAATGGGCTCAGATTTAATGGGTTAAAGGAAATAACCCAATAACAAGGATGTATGAGCAAAGCCCATTAATAGAACAAGGCTCTAAACCAAAAGGGTTACCCAACGTAACCTCTTAAGGATTTAATCGAAGTTCAATAAAAAATGGGGATTAAAGTGGCCAAGATGGATAACATGTATAGGGGACATACAACCAAAAGTAAACGTGAGTGTTGGTAGGTCACCAACACCTTACGAAAGGATCCTGATCCTATATTTTTGGTATATCAGGAAAGTGAATTGCCGTTGCCGACGATTTAAGGAACGCGATTCTAAGGATACGGCACTAGAGGTAAGTACAAACCTCACCTGCAGTATGAAAACTACTAAATTATGTTCAAGTATGTGGTTTTCAAATATGCTGCAATATGTTGTGTACTATATCTATGAAATGCCATGTTTTATGAAAGGTGCTATTGTCGTAAATTGCCATGTTTATAAAAGGTGCTATTTTCGTAAAATGCCATGTTTATAAAAAGTGCTATTTTTGCAAAAGATTATAAAGGTGATATAATTGCAAAATGTCATGTTTATGAAAATGTCATGTTTGCAAATGCCATGAATGAAAAGAATGCCATGCCATGTTATTAATGAGATAAAAAGTATGTTATCATATAGTGACATCATAGGGTATGTTCACTAAAGATAAATAACATGGTAAGAAATCACAAGTAAGGTGTCGTACCAACCCCGCCAAGGTGGAGGATTTTTATATACAAGTTATGGATTCACCCTCACGCTGATGTAAGAGGGTGTAATCACTTGTGTTTTCCTGGAGCAGTTAGGGACTTGCAACCCCATCTAACTGTATCCAGCGGCGCGCTATATGTTAAGGGTACGTACACTATGGGGCCCATAAGAAAGGTAAGAAAGTTAAAAGAAATGCATAAATGGAACATAAACGGTTCACGCATATGCATATGATGATGTATGTTTTTTTTATGATGTTTTAAATGTTTTGTGAGATTATGTTTGTGCTTACTGGGCGAAAGCTCATCAAGTTATATTTCATACTGTAGGTAAGAAACCCGCAGCTTAATGCTGGGCATTGTTGGAGCGGTGTGGCGGCAGACGAAGGCGGTATGGATACCACTACGCATAGTTTCCGCAAATCTTTTGATGTAAAGAAGTTTTTGTATATAAGCATGTATAATAAAGACAAATTATGCTTTATGGTATTTTGGAACTAAATACCTTAAGTAAACGTTTACTTAAGTAGTAATGATGTATTACTAAAGACAAATGTTTTATAAGTAAGTTTCAAAAAAAATATATATATATTCCTAATTTTTAAGTAAGTAAGTAAGTAATCTAAGGAGTGACGGCCCTACGTAGTAAGGGGGCGTCACAGAGTTGGTATCAGAGCGGTATCCTGCCAGCCTACTTCGTCTCGCTCCGCATCGTTCTGCAATAGCCCAAGTAAGTTAATTTATTTTCTTACGCTTAGAACTAGATTTTCGTATTCAACGCATATCGATGGTTCGCAATGGAAAGGTTGGTTGTGAGAATGACGTTAGGTTGTGCCCTAGCTCGGTGGTGGTAAACAAGTAATTTATGCCCATGATGAGAAAATTATGTATTTTCCTAAAAACTAGGATTATGAAAAGAAGATTATGGTTCTGTATAAAAGATATGATTTTATGAAAGTTTTAAAAATAAGAAGCTTATTTTATTGCTTCTATACAGAACCATGTTACCAAGACATCGAGCGGCACAGGCCCAAAACGTCGACCTTACAGCTCAACTAAACAAGCTGAGAGAGATGATGCTCGCCCAACAACGAAAAATAGGTGGGCTTAGGGCTCAGATAGCCCAGCAGAACCAAGGACCACCGGCCCCAGAAGCACCAATGGCGCCGGTAGCTGCTCCACCAGCCCCTCGTGTTCGGACCCCGGCAGAGCTGTACCATGAATTTCGGCGCATGAAGGCACCGAAATTCAAAGGATCAACGGACCCGATCGAGGCCGACAACTGGCACGTCGACCTTCAAGTTTCCCTGAACTTCTTAGGGCTCGATGATAGAGAGAGAGTCCTTTGCGCGTCCTTTATGTTGGAGAAAGACGCCCGGTTATGGTGGGAAACGGTTCAAATCAGACGGGACATCAACCAGATGACATGGGAAGACTTTGTGGAAGAGTTCTGTGAGAAGTACTTCAACACGGAAGTAATGAAAACTCAGCAGGATGAATTCACCAAATTCCGTCAGGGAAATTTGTCCGTGGCTAAAGCTGTAAGAAGGTTTGAACAGCTCGCCAGTCTCTGCCCTCAACTCGTCAGTTCCGAGAGGGACAAAGTGAGAAAGATGATGAGAATGTTCCGGCCGGACTTAGCTGTGATTATCAGTAATAGCCCCTACCCACCGCTCACTATCGCCGAGTGCGTCAGCCAAGCAGTTCTAGCCGAATATTGGGTCAGCCAGAACAAGACGCAACGGGCCCAGTTCTTTAAAGAAAGGAATGAGGAGAAGGCCCTAGCCGGGCAGAGTCAGACCAAGCCCGGCCACTCATCACAGCAGAAAGGTCAAGGAGGACCTTCTGGCCAACGCGGCAGCAACAAGTCGAATGGCAAACCCCAGCAGAAAAGGAAGTGGAATGCTGGAGGGCAAGGGAGCCAACAGAATCCTCCCCAGAAGAAGAATGCCCCTGACAACCGTGGAACTCCTTCTTGCCAGAAATGTGGGAAAAAGCACCCAGGAGACTGCCGGGCAGGGACAAACCGCTGTTACCAGTGTGGCAAGGAATGCCACTTTGTAAATAATTGTACTGCCAATGTCCAGCACCAGCAGAATTACCAGCGGGGTCAAGGAAGTCAGTTGTATGCTGTACAGATGAAACTTGAAGGACCTGCAGCTCCTCAAGGTCGAGCTGAAGCTCCAGAGCCACAAGGACGCATCTATGCCTACACGAAGGAGGATGCTCAAGTTGGACCGTCCACGGTGGTGACAGGTCAGCTTCCTTTTTGCCCAATAAGATGCTTATGTGTTGATTGATTCTGGAGCTACGCATTCATTCACATCACCTAGGTTTGCTAAGAAACTAGGTAGAGATAATGAGAAAATTGGAAGAACCTTTCGTACTGCATTACCCTCCGGGGAAATCTTGTTGTCTGATTATTGGATACGCCATGTTCCAATAATCATATGCGGTAGAGAGATGTACGTCAACCTAATCGTCATCGATTTATACGACTACGACGTTATCCTGGGTATGGACTTCCTGGGAAAATACAACGCGGTTATCGACTGCCAGCGTCGTGCCGTTACGTTCAAGCCAGTTGGGGATAAGGAATTCATTTTTCGAGGATCGACCCCGAAGCAGCCAAAGATGTTTGTTTCGGCGTTAAAGGCTAAAAAGTTATTGGCGGAAGGATGTACGGGATTTCTAGCCAACATGGTAGATAAGACGCTAGAGACCGAAAGTAAGCCGGAAGATGTACTGATAGTCAAGGAGTTGTGGACGTTTTTCCTGAAGATCTACCAGGATTGCCACCAGAACGAGAAATCTCTTTTGAGATCGAGTTACTCCCAGGATCGGCACCAGTATCCAAGGCACCGTATAGGATGGCGCCTGCTGAACTCAAAGAATTACAAGTCCAGTTGAGGGAGCTCCTAGATAAAGGATCCATCAAACAAAGCTATTCACCGTGGGAAGCCCCGGTGTTGTTTGTTAAAAAGAAAGACGACACTCTAAGAATGTACATCGACTATCGGGAGTTGAACAAGAGTTCCGAAGACAGCGTTTCGCACTCGATATGGACACTACGAGTTCCTTGTGATGCCGTTCGGACTGACAAATGCACCAGCCGCCTTCATGGATCTGATGAATCGCGTATTCAAGGACTACCTAGACAAGTTTGTCATTGTCTTTATAGACGACATTCTGATCTATTCAAGGTCGAAAAAGGAGCATGAAGAGCATCTAAGGATTGCACTACGGATTTTGAAGCAAAATCAGCTTTACGCCAAGTTCTCCAAGTGCGAGTTTTGGTTGGAAAAGGTCCATTTCCTTGGACATGTGGTCTCAAAAGAAGGCATATCCGTAGACCCGGCTAAGATTGAGGCGGTAAGTAAGTGGCCAGCTCCCAAGAATGTCACTGAAGTGCGCAGCTTCCCCGGATTAGCGGGCTATTACCGACGATTTGTCGAAGGATTTGCTAAGATCGCGGCGCCACTTACCGCACTCACAAGAAAAGGGAAGGCATACGAATGGACAAATAAGTGTGAAGAGCACTTCCAAAAGCTCAAAAGCAAGTTGACAAGCGCTCCAATCCTCACAATTCCGGTCGTGGAGGAAGAAAACTTCGTAATTTATAGTGATGCTGTAACGCCCCACCTAGCGTAGGCCGTTACCCTTACGTACATACATTCATTCATACATAAACTTACTTAGCTTGGAAAACACAGCGGATTTTTTTTTTTTTTTTATAGTACACAAAACTATGTACATAACTTAAAATACTGTTTCTGTACATAATATACTAATTATTATTTATAAAAAGTATCTTGTCTTATATAAGTGTATACCACACAAAATGCGTAGCGGCTCCATATACCACGATTTTACATTGCTTGACCCGCTACTCCCCACCGCATCATCATCAGCTGACAGGCGACTTACCTACAGCACAAACTTAAAACAATGAGCTTGAGGCCCAGTAAGTACAACTCCTAGGCCGTAAAACAAATAACAACAATAAAACATTAACGCACAATAACTTAACATCACGTACATACATAACATACTTACATAGCATACATACATACATATACATAACATACATACATACATACATATACATAACATACATACATACATAACATACATACATACATATACATAACATACATACATACATAACATACATACATACATAGCATACATACATACATAGCATACATATAACACTTAGCATGCATAGGTCATTTTATGCTTCATTATATTTCTTTATATTTTATGGGCCCTTAGTCTACGTGTTCGAATCCGGCACGCGACTAATGAATTGTCTGGGGCGGCCAAACCAAATCCAGATCAATCCCCAGTCCGACCCGACCTGACGCAGGTGGATCGACACGGCTCTTATCTTCTTACTCAATCTTGTTTACGTGTGAACATACACTTGGATGTCATCTTTCTACTTAGCTTCTTGCTTATTCTTACTTAGCATTTTTCATGTTGCATTCATGAATACATAGCACATCACACAAGGCACATCATCGAGTCTAATAGTCTAATCCTATTAGCTTGTGCTGTAGACGGTGTTGTACTTACCGTCTATACTTAGTTGTTACGCAGATCCTTGTCCAGCCTCCGCTGCAGAACTCCTCCTGCTCGATTGAAAGTCGTACGTCAGACTTCAAGTCCATCTCTATTGTATGTTGGTACTAACCAACATTCATGCGGGTTTTCGGCTATATGTCCCCCTAATGTAAAGCCTCTTGTAACCCATAGGGTTACGTTTGAAAAACTTTTCCGTATACTTAGCCCATTTATAAAAACATTGGGTTAGGTCGACCACCTACCCTTGGGCTTGCATAATAACTCGATATCTTGTTGGTCAACCAAAGTCAACCATTTAGTGAGCTAAAGTCAACCCTGTCGGGTCAACTCTGGGCCTTGGGGCGAGGCCCGATAACTCGGGTGCTGAATCCCGGCTACCTTACGTTCTACATTTTTCCTTTCAAAACTTAGCTTAAAATTCCTTTGTCTTGAAAATCTTAACTTAAAAACTTTTTCATAAAAGACTTAACTTAAAACTTAACTTTCTTAACTTGTCCTCTTAAAAAAATTTGCGTGAATCTTGACCTAATTTTTCATAAAGTGGTAAGGGGTCGGAAACTGCTTTTGGGACAGTTTCCGTGCTTAAAATAACATGTTATGTCCGAAAATAAATTTTCCTAAGTTGGTTCTACAAAATTCGGGTACAGGATTATGTTGAACCCTGCACCGTTTTCAGATTTTAGGTTGTGGTTAAAAATCCGTTTTGAGTTTGAAAAAGCTTTCTTCACGAAAGTTCTAGCCCTCGAGGAGTTCTAAAACTTTCGTGTTTTACACATTTTCTAATTCCTTACCGTTTGGTGTCAGTTTTAAATCAAAACCGAACTTAACACAAAAACTGGGTCTTTGGACCCGCCTACGGTTTTTCGTGTAAAACTAGGCCTTTGGAGCCTTATTTTGGCAAAGTGCTCGCGTTAGCCCCTAGGAAACACCCTAGTCTACAACTTTCGTGTTTTATGTTTTGGCCAATTCGGCCTCTATCAACCAACTGGGACGTTTTACCGAGACTGCTCCCAGGGAACCCGAGAGGCAGTTTCGGTTTTTAGGTTCATTGATTACGGCCTAAGTCGATGGTTCTAGCTCGACCGCCCACTGCGGGAGTTAGGTTCAATTCATGCAGCGCGTCTAGCGTTCTCTCACGGCTAACTAAGCCAACTCACGTGCTCGTGCAACCCGTCAAACCGAGCCTAAATTGCCTAGGGTTGCACGGTTCCACTAACCAAGCATGCATCAAAATCTTCTAGCAACCTAGCATCATAAATCCGAGCCAATCAAGCATCATCAAATCTGACCTAAATGGGGACAATAAGCCTACTTTACCCTAGCATGCATTCTAGCACAAAATTAAGCATAAAACCGAGCACACACACCATGCACAAACCAAGCCAAACACTCGGCTTGGCTCACCAAACCACACACGGCCACAAGCAACCATAGAGCAGAAAAATAAACCACACATGGGCTTAAGCCCTTACAACTTTTTGGCTGAAACAAATACACATAATCAAAGCTTTAAAAACCAATTAAAAGCTTGAGAAATCGTTTTAGGGTTTACCTCAAAGGTGTGGGTTTCGGCCCTAGGGTTTGACAAACCGAATGGCTCCTATGGCTGTCCCCTTGGTTCACCTAGCTCACGGCTGGTCCTTGTGGTGCACCAACACCAAAATTTTTGGTCCCCTTGGTTGGTTCCTTGCTCCCCTCGGCCACACAAGAAGGAATGGCCCAAGTTGGACAAATTTTTCACCCTTTCTCACAAGCCTCCCGAAGCTTGCTTGGAGGCAAAATCAAGCCTCAAAACACACACCAAACTCACCCAAACTCTCCCCTAAGACTCGGCTAGCTAACCCGAAGTTTGGCCCCAAATTTTTCCCTTGAAATTTGGTCTTCTCTCCCTCGGTTTCCCTGCACCAACACACGGCAAGGCTGCTCACAAAGGGCTGCAAAAATTTCTCTTCCTCTCCCTCGGTTTCCCTAAGCCACCCGAAGCAAAAAGATGGACTTTGGCTCACAAAATTTCTGATTCTCCTTCTCCCTCTCTCTCTCGGATTTGTTGAAAGAAAATTGCAAGAGTCTAGTTGTGTTTTGTGAATAAAAGGGAATATGGGCTTATCTATTTATAGAGATCTTAAGGAAACTTCAAGAACAAGATTTTTTGCTCTTGTTTCTTGTGCTTGCCGACCAAGCAAGGGAAAAATGGAGAACAACCAATTGTGAGTTGTCATGGACACTTGGCAAGAGCTAATTGGGCCACCACATCATGAGGATAAGAACAAAGAGTTGTTCTAGACTTTTCTTTGAGCCAAAGCTTGGATTTTGACTGAAAATCTTGAAATGTCGAGTTCAAAAATTTAAATTCCAATACTGTAAATATTATTTTACAGTTTTTGGATTTTTGACGTGCCGTCGGAAAATCGGGTTGAAAAATCTTTTTCTCGTTTTCTCAAACCCTTTTTGCTCTATGAACTCAGAAAAATCGCCGGATTTGAAAAACGAATAACCGAAGTCTCATTTTCATTATCTGCTAATAAAAATGAGTTTCGGCAATCTTTTTCGTGAAAAACTGATCTTAAAATTCATAATTCTTAATTTCGACCATTTTGGTCAAACGTTGACTTTTCGGGTCAACGGTTGACTTTTCGGTCAAAATTTTGACTTTTCATAAAATGATCAGTTTTCACTCATTATCGTCCGAAATATCAGTTTTAAGCCTTTTTGAGCTATAAAAACTCACAAAACACACATGAAAGTTCTGGACTGAACTTTACTCATAAAATCACATAACCACACATGTATTAATTCTCTACAAGAATTAGCAACATGGAAACCAGATATTACAATCTACCCTCCTTAAAAATTTTCGTCCTCGAAAATTGAGACAACTTGGGGTAGTTAGTCCACAAAATCCCTCGTGATTTGCTCCCATTTCCACTCCGGAAGCTCGATCTTTTGCAATTTTCCTCCTGGAAGTCGGTGTTCGGCCTTAACTTTCTAACAAGTCAGGCATTTTGACACGTATTCTGCTACCTGCTTCTTCATTCTTTTCTGATCTTCTATGTCGGATACGCTGATTCTCCCCTTAAAATGGAGTATACCTTCGTCCGAGGTCTTAACTTCTGCGCCTTCTGCAGTCGATCCTAGCGTTTTATCCCCCTAGATCACATCGAAATCGTGAAATTTGATTACGATGAGATCTACAATTAATTCTCTGCCATTTATCATGATGGGAACATTTTGGATCCAGAAATTGGACCACAAAATTTCACCATATGGTAGAGAAGCATTGAAAGGTTGCTATTCTACTAACACTGCCTCCTAATTTCTGAACTAATTCTAGGGATATAAGCGAATGCGTTGCGCCGGAAACAAATAAGGCGATGACATGGTAAGTGGTGATAGAAATCTAACCTGTCACTCCGTGTGACGTCCCTGCTTCCGCATCCCCCGGAGTGTAGGCATAGATTCGGGTCAGAGGTTCTGGCGCTTCTATTCTGCCTTGTACTGTTGGTCCCTCCAGCCTAGCCTGTACCGCGTGTATCTGTCTCTGGTTGGAATTGCGGTTCTGATACTGCGACTGCTGGTTCTGATACTGCGGCTGCTAGTTCTGATATTGAGGTTGGGGGTTCTGGTTGTTCTGAGGGCAGTCCTTAGCAAAGTGTCCCTCCTTTCCACAATTGTAGCAAGCATTAGATCCTTTTCTGCAAACTCCCGGGTGCTTTTTCCCACAAGTGTCACAAGTGGGGTAAGTGACATTATTACCATCATTTCCCCGGTTATTATTCTTTTGTTGATCCTGACCGTTATAATTTCCTTTTCTTTTATTCTTCCCAAATTGCTTGGGTCCTTGGCCAGATTTGCTTGCTTGACCCTCCGTGTTAGCTTCCTCATTTTGTCGAGGTTGATTTGTCTTGCCAGCAGCTTTTTCCTCTTTTCGGGACTTGAAGATCTGAGCTCTTGCCTCTTTGTCCCGATTTATCCAGTACTCGGCTCTAACCGCCCTACTCACACACTCAGACACAGTCTCTGGCGGGCTGCTGCCGGTGCTGACTAGTTTCGCTATGTCTGTGCGAAACATCCTCATCATCAACCGGACTTTCTCTTCTTCGTTCGGTACCAGTTTAGGGCATAGACGAGCTAGCTGCTCGAATCTTCTTACTGCGTCCATTACGGACAATGATCCCTGCGTGAAGTTCGTGAATTCATCCTGCTGTACTGCAAGGACTTCTTTGTTGTAGTACATGGTGCGGAACTCCTGGACAAAGTCCTGCCATGTCATGGCCATCACATCCCGGCGTGCTTCAACCGTCATCCACCAGTGCCTTGCATCCTTCTTCAGTGCAAAGGAGGCACATAAGACTTTCTCTTGCTCCGTAAGCCTCATGAAATTCAGAATGACCTGAATATCAATAAGCCAATTGTCGGCAGCAATCGGATCGGTCGGTCCTTCGAACTCAGGCGCCTTCATTCGTCTGAAGCGCTCGTATAACATGTCTTCCCGGACTGCTGGTGGATTTGCCGGTATGGCAGCTGGTGCCACTGGAATTTCGGCCGGTGGAGGCGCTACTGGCTGGGCCTCTTGTTGAACATTTGCATTTGGTACCGGAGGTACCACTGGCTGTGCTGGCGGCGCTGGCTGTGGCGCAGCTTGAACTTGCGGAGCTTGATTCATCCGCTCCAACTGCTCTCTAAACCTTGCCATCTCTTGCTGCTGCTCTTGCAGCTGTCGTTGTATATCCATCATTAGTGTCACCATATCCGGCTGTGGCGGATCTTCTGGTGCATCGGCAGATGTGTTACCTCTTGTGCGAACCATCTTTATAATCCTAATATAGGAAAAAGAAATATTAACAATATTCTTTCTTCCCATAACAGTCTCAACATATCATCTTATCATGCATTACATGACATCACATAAACACACATTTCATAACATAGCATATACATACTTAACATATCATGACATCATAACATAACTTATCATAACATAAACTTATCATATATCCCGTGATTCGCACGGTTCCTTTTTATACAAAAAAAACAAGGGTACATATCATAACTAAAGTACATACTGTACAAAATACTTACTGTCATATATACAACATAATATACATATTTTTACATTAAAACGGACAGAGTTTCGGATGGAAGTGGCTACCACTTGCCATCCTACACAGATGTACAAACAAAATAACCGAATACAAAAGTTACTATATAGACGGTCCTAAACAAAAGAAATATACACTATCGACCTAATCTACTCGATGTCGTCGAGAGTGCTGACCGAGGTGTCAGAGTCGGAAAGTACTATCACCGGGTCAGGTGCATCCCCGTCGAGAAACTCGTCAGGATCATCCCACTCCTCGTAGGCAGCCTCTCCGTCATCCATCTCGTCCTCGTCATCGCTCGAAAGAACGATGACTGGTGGATCCTGCTGCTCTAGCGGCTCAATCGGTACGACATCATCAGAATCGTCGTCCGCATCCACGGGTCCTACCTCATACTGAGGGTCCGGCTGCTCATCATCGTCATCGGGAGCCTGAGCCTCAGCTGCGGACTCAGCTGGTACTGCCTGGGCCTTCGTCTCGGCCTCCAATATATCATCACTGTAACTGCCGATAGTCATCTGATCGTTCGGCGTCGGCACAAACTGCTGGATATGCTGTGGTATCCCTCTCCTTATGAGCAACAAAGCCTGTAACTCAGAATCGGGCATCTCTTGTGGAATATGGGGAAGCATCATCTCTTGGAACCTCCAACAGTAGTGGCTCATCGCTTCCCCTGGATACGCGTGCCAATCTTGAGACAGTATCTGATATTGAGCCTGTCTCATGTCTCTGTAGATCACTGGGTCGCGAACTGGCGCTCCGAGTCCTCTAGCGGGTAGTGGTCCATATCTGGTCATCACTACTGAACAAAAATGTGTCCACGTGCGTCTCAGCAACTGTGGCTCCCCGAGAGTAACCCACCACAATCTAGCATCGCCAATCATACATCTACTGGCGAGCGTAACCTGAAGGTGCTCCTCGATATGACATATAGCGAAGGTCTGCTTCATATCGCGTAGCCATGGCCTGACCGACATCGATCGTCGAGTGTTGTCGAAGTATGCTGGTCGTGAACGGTAGAAAGCTACCACCGCGTCTCGATCCCTCGTAACTTGCTGTGGATCCATGCTGTCGCGTCTACTCCATACAACATAATCGTAAACCATAAAGCACATAAACAAAACAATACATAAGCAAATAAATCTAAACTTACTTGCAATGGTGGAGGCGATGTCAAGCAACTGTAAAATCGTGTCGCGAGGAAACCGCTCTGATACCAACTCTTGTAACGCCCCACCTAGCGTAGGCCGTTACCCTTACGTACATAAATTCATTCATACATAAACTTACTTAGCTTGGAAAACACAGCGGATTTTTTTTTTTTTTTTATAGTACACAAAACTATGTACATAACTTAAAATACTGTTTCTGTACATAATATACTAATTATTATTTATAAAAAGTATCTTGTCTTATATAAGTGTATACCACACAAAATGCGTAGCGGCTCCATATACCACGATTTTACATTGCTTGACCCGCTACTCCCCACCGCATCATCATCAGCTGACAGGCGATTTACCTACAGCACAAACTTAAAACAATGAGCTTGAGGCCCAGTAAGTACAACTCCTAGGCCGTAAAACAAATAACAACAATAAAACATTAACGCACAATAACTTAACATCACGTACATACATAACATACTTACATAGCATACATACATACATATACATAACATACATACATACATACATATACATAACATACATACATACATACATAACATACATACATACATATACATAACATACATACATACATAACATACATACATACATAGCATACATACATACATAGCATACATATAACACTTAGCATGCATAGGTCATTTTATGCTTCATTATATTTCTTTATATTTTATGGGCCCTTAGTCTACGTGTTCGAATCCGGCGCGCGACTAATGAATTGTCTGGGGCGGCCAAACCAAATCCAGATCAATCCCCAGTCTGACCCGACCTGACGCGGGTGGATCGACACGGCTCTTATCTTCTTACTCAATCTTGTTTACGTGTGAACATACACTTGGATGTCATCTTTCTACTTAGCTTCTTGCTTATTCTTACTTAGCATTTTTCATGTTGCATTCATGAATACATAGCACATCACACAAGGCACATCATCGAGTCTAATAGTCTAATCCTATTAGCTTGTGCTGTAGACGGTGTTGTACTTACCGTCTATACTTAGTTGTTACGCAGATCCTTGTCCAGCCTCCGCTGCAGAACTCCTCCTGCTCGATTGAAAGTCGTACGTCAGACTTCAAGTCCATCTCTATTGTATGTTGGTACTAACCAACATTCATGCGGGTTTTCGGCTATATGTCCCCCTAATGTAAAGCCTCTTGTAACCCATAGGGTTACGTTTGAAAAACTTTTCCGTATACTTAGCCCATTTATAAAAACATTGGGTTAGGTCGACCACCTACCCTTGGGCTTGCATAATAACTCGATATCTTGTTGGTCAACCAAAGTCAACCATTTAGTGAGCTAAAGTCAACCCTGTCGGGTCAACTCTGGGCCTTGGGGCGAGGCCCGATAACTCGGGTGCTGAATCCCGGCTACCTTACGTTCTACATTTTTCCTTTCAAAACTTAGCTTAAAATTCCTTTGTCTTGAAAATCTTAACTTAAAAACTTTTTCATAAAAGACTTAACTTAAAACTTAACTTTCTTAACTTGTCCTCTTAAAAAAATTTGCGTGAATCTTGACCTAATTTTTCATAAAGTGGTAAGGGGTCGGAAACTGCTTTTGGGACAGTTTCCGTGCTTAAAACAACATGTTATGTCCGAAAATAAATTTTCCTAAGTTGGTTCTACAAAATTCGGGTACAGGATTATGTTGAACCCTGTACCGTTTTCAGATTTTAGGTTGTGGTTAAAAATCCGTTTTGAGTTTGAAAAAGCTTTCTTCACGAAAGTTCTAGCCCTCGAGGAGTTCTAAAACTTTCGTGTTTTACACATTTTCTAATTCCTTACCGTTTGGTGTCAGTTTTAAATCAAAACCGAACTTAACACAAAAACTGGGTCTTTGGACCCGCCTACGGTTTTTCGTGTAAAACTAGGCCTTTGGAGCCTTATTTTGGCAAAGTGCTCGCGCTAGCCCCTAGGAAACACCCTAGTCTACAACTTTCGTGTTTTACGTTTTGGCCAATTCGGCCTCTATCAACCAACTGGGACGTTTTACCGAGACTGCTCCCAGGGAACCCGAGAGGCAGTTTCGGTTTTTAGGTTCATTGATTACGGCCTAAGTCGATGGTTCTAGCTCGACCGCCCACTGCGGGAGTTAGGTTCAATTCATGCAGCGCGTCTAGCGTTCTCTCACGGCTAACTAAGCCAACTCACGTGCTCGTGCAACCCGTCAAACCGAGCCTAAATTGCCTAGGGTTGCACGGTTCCACTAACCAAGCATGCATCAAAATCTTCTAGCAACCTAGCATCATAAATCCGAGCCAATCAAGCATCATCAAATCTGACCTAAATGGGGACAATAAGCCTACTTTACCCTAGCATGCATTCTAGCACAAAATTAAGCATAAAACCGAGCACACACACCATGCACAAACCAAGCCAAACACTCGGCTTGGCTCACCAAACCACACACGGCCACAAGCAACCATAGAGCAGAAAAATAAACCACACATGGGCTTAAGCCCTTACAACTTTTTGGCTGAAACAAATACACATAATCAAAGCTTTAAAAACCAATTAAAAGCTTGAGAAATCGTTTTAGGGTTTACCTCAAAGGTGTGGGTTTTCGGCCCTAGGGTTTGACAAACCGAATGGCTCCTATGGCTGTCCCCTTGGTTCACCTAGCTCACGGCTGGTCCTTGTGGTGCACCAACACCAAAATTTTTGGTCCCCTTGGTTGGTTCCTTGCTCCCCTCGGCCACACAAGAAGGAATGGCCCAAGTTGGACAAATTTTTCACCCTTTCTCACAAGCCTCCCGAAGCTTGCTTGGAGGCAAAATCAAGCCTCAAAACACACACCAAACTCACCCAAACTCTCCCCTAAGACTCGGCTAGCTAACCCGAAGTTTGGCCCCAAATTTTTCCCTTGAAATTTGGTCTTCTCTCCCTCGGTTTCCCTGCACCAACACACGGCAAGGCTGCTCACAAAGGGCTGCAAAAATTTCTCTTCCTCTCCCTCGGTTTCCCTAAGCCACCCGAAGCAAAAAGATGGACTTTGGCTCACAAAATTTCTGATTCTCCTTCTCCCTCTCTCTCTCGGATTTGTTGAAAGAAAATTGCAAGAGTCTAGTTGTGTTTTGTGAATAAAAGGGAATATGGGCTTATCTATTTATAGAGATCTTAAGGAAACTTCAAGAACAAGATTTTTTGCTCTTGTTTCTTGTGCTTGCCGACCAAGCAAGGGAAAAATGGAGAACAACCAATTGTGAGTTGTCATGGACACTTGGCAAGAGCTAATTGGGCCACCACATCATGAGGATAAGAACAAAGAGTTGTTCTAGACTTTTCTTTGAGCCAAAGCTTGGATTTTGACTAAAAATCTTGAAATGTCGAGTTCAAAAATTTAAATTCCAATACTGTAAATATTATTTTACAGTTTTTGGATTTTGACGTGCCGTCGGAAAATCGGGTTGAAAAATCTTTTTCTCGTTTTCTCAAACCCTTTTTGCTCTATGAACTCAGAAAAATCGCCGGATTTGAAAAACGAATAACCGAAGTCTCATTTTCATTATCTGCTAATAAAAATGAGTTTCGGCAATCTTTTTCGTGAAAAACTGATCTTAAAATTCATAATTCTTAATTTCGACCATTTTGGTCAAACGTTGACTTTTCGGGTCAACGGTTGACTTTTCGGTCAAAATTTTGACTTTTCATAAAATGATCAGTTTTCACTCATTATCGTCCGAAATATCAGTTTTAAGCCTTTTTGAGCTATAAAAACTCACAAAACACACATGAAAGTTCTGGACTGAACTTTACTCATAAAATCACATAACCACACATGTATTAATTCTCTACAAGAATTAGCAACATGGAAACCAGATATTACAGATGCTTCCAAGATAGGATTGGGAGCCGTGCTTATGCAGAACGGAAAGGTGATCGCTTATGCCTCGCGACAGCTCAAGGAACATGAAAAGAACTATCCGACGCATGATTTGGAGCTTGCGGCGGTAGTATTTGCCTTAAAGATTTGGAGGCACTACCTCTACGGCACAAAATGCGAAGTGTACACGGATCATCAGAGTTTGAAGTACATCTTCACACAAAAGGCGCTTAACATGAGGCAAAGAAGATGGCTCGAATTAGTTAAGGACTACGACATAGATATCCGATACCATCCCGGGAAGGCTAACAAGGTGGCCGATGCCCTTAGTCGGAAGTCGTCTTCCTCGATGATGTCAATCCAGTCATTGACCGAGCCTCTTCAAAAGGAGATAGTGGAAGCTGGAATCGAGCTCATTACGGGAAGATTAGCTGCTCTAACCTTCCAGCCTACCATTTTGGATGGCATGAAGGAACGTCAAGAAGCCGATGCCTCGCTGTTTAGGACGAAAAATGAGGTTTTAGAAGGAAAGGAGTCCGACTTCCACCTATCCGATGAGGGCATACTCTATCAAAAGAATAGATTATGTATTCCTAATGAGAAAAAATTGAAGGAAAAGATCATGAAAGAAGCTCACAAGACTCCGTATTCTGTCCATCCCGGAGCCACAAAGATGTACAAGGACTTAAAAGAGAGCTTTTGGTGGCCCAAGATGAAGAACGACGTTGCTACTTTTGTCAGTAAGTGCCTTACCTGTCAAAAAGTAAAGGCGGAACACCAACATCCAGGAGGAGAACTGCAGAAAATCTCCATCCCCGAATGGAAATGGGACCAAGTGACGATGGATTTCGTGGTTGGTCTGCCTCGAACTCCTAGCGGCAACGACGCCATTTGGGTAGTCGTTGACCGATTGACAAAGTCGGCGCACTTTATAGCCATCAAGCTCAGCTTTTCAGTGGAACAATTGGCAGAATTGTACGTGACTCAAATCGTTCGCTATCATGGAATTCCGAAGACGATAATCTCGGATCGCGACGGTCGCTTCACTTCGAAATTTTGGAAGAGCGTACATGAAGTCATGGGTACCAAGCTTTCGTTTAGTACAGCTTTTCACCCACAAACGGATGGACAATTAGAAAGGACCATTCAAACCTTAGAAGACATGTTGCGAGCTTGCATGATGGATTTCAAGGGAACTTGGGATAAGAAGCTTCCTTTGATTGAATTCTCGTACAACAACAGTTTTCACGCTTCAATTGGAATGGCCCCTTATGAAGCTTTATATGGGAGAAGATGCAGATCTCCAGTCCACTGGTACGAGACAAGAGAAAAAGAGCTTGTATCTACAGACTTCATTCGAAAGACCACGGAAAACGTGAAGCTCATACGACAAAGGATGGAGACTGCATTTAGCCAGAAAAAGAGTTACGCCGACAAACGCTGAAGACCTCTCGAATTTCAAGTTGGAGACATGGTTTTCCTCAAAGTCGCTCCGTTCAAGGGAGTTATGCGATTCGGAAAAAAGGGAAAATTGAGCCCAAGGTATATAGGGCCGTTCGAGATACTCGAAAAAGTTGGGAACGTAGCCTACAAGTTGGCTCTACCCCAAGAATTAGCATATGTGCACAATGTGTTTCATGTATCAAT
Source organism: Ficus microcarpa (assembly GCA_025413485.1). NCBI lineage: Eukaryota > Viridiplantae > Streptophyta > Magnoliopsida > Rosales > Moraceae > Ficus > Ficus microcarpa. Next base: position 33,442,305 of record CM046376.1, on the reverse strand, counting down.
GCTAAAAAAGTATGTTCCGGATCCCTCGCACGTAATCGAGCATGAACCGATCGAGGTTCGAGAAGATCTGACTTATGAGGAGAAGCCAGTCCAGATTTTGGCACGAGAAGAAAAAGTGTTAAGGAATAAGGTTATCCCTCTAGTCAAGGTACTATGGAGAAACCGCCACATCGAAGAAGCGACGTGGGAACGAGAAGAAGATATGAAGAGAGACTACCCCGATTTGTTCTAATTTTTGAGGACGAAAATCTTTTAAGGGTAGGTTGTAAGACCCGAAATTTTGAAGACTTGTAATCTCCTTGTTCATAAGGAATTAGAGTCTAATTTATGTATCCATGATATGTTATATGAAAAATTATGAATAATAATGAGAAATTCATAATTTTATTTAAACGATGTTCGAGTCCTCATTTAATGATTTTGAGACTCAATTAATGTTTTACGAGCCAAGAATGAAGTTTTTAAAGGAAAAAGAATGAAAAAGGACGAAATTTGATGAAAGTCAACTTTGACCGAAAAAGTCAAAGGGTTGACCAAAAGTCAAAGGGTCGGCCAAAAAGTCAAAGTTTGACCGGGACGGGTCACAACGTCGACTTTACAAGTATGATGAAGGAATATGAAAAGAAACTCCAAAAATGAAGTTTTATAAGCCATAAATCCACCCTAGAAAAATCAAGCACATCGAAAAAGAATTAAGGGCAAAAAGGTCTCCGAAAAATTGGAGAAAGAGAGTTTCGGTCCAAAAATTTTATGGAAGAATTTTTGGATCAAAATGTGAAATAAAAATGCTCATCACAGTGTTGGAAATAACTGTAGAGCGCGAAAGGAGCCGTGAAAGAACGAGACGGCCAAACAAGGCATTAAGAGAGCTAGTGGAAGGTGACATCAACCTCTTGACATCACCCTCCACCAACCCAAGGCTACACATGTGGACTCCCCCATTCCCTTAAAGAATTCGGCAACTAGTAGGGAAAAGAGAAAAAAATTGGTTAGTTGGAAACCAATGGAGACTTGAAAGCCAACCAAGAACCCAATAAAAATCAAGGACACATGCCCATGCTTGTGATCTCATTCTCCACTAACAAAAGATTGAGTTTGTCCTCCCTTTCCCCATTTTCGGCTGCATCATGAAAGAAAGAAAGAAAAAAATCAAAAGAGACAAGCAAAGTGTGACATAAAGCCATGATTTGAGGACCAAAAAGTTGAACAACATGGGAGAAAATTTGTGAGATCTCTAGGACCAACCAAGAGAGGACACATGTCCCTCCTTACCCTTTAATTTTCGGCAACCAAGGCAACCATCCCCCTCCCTTTGGTCGGCAACAGCTGGTGGCAACAAAGAAAAAAAAAATGGGAACAAAGGCTAGACATCAAGCCTTAAATCAAGGAAAAGGTGCAACCACTCTTGTCCATCAAGTCCCCTCACTCTCTAGTCATTTTTGTTCAACCAAAAATGAGTCAAACCCATGCCTTTTCCACCCCAAAAATCCGGCTGCAACCACCCCATTTTCAGCCCTTGGATTCGGCAGCCAACAAGGAAGAGAATGACAAGACAAAAGCCTTGAACCAAGGGACAAGAAAGCAACCACTCTAGTCATTCAAGACATCTCATCTTTTCCTTTCTCTTTTCCTTGTCAAAGCAGCCAAAAGCTTTGCCTTTCCCTTGTGATTTTCGGCAGCAAAGAGGAAGGAGAGAGAGAGAGTGAATCAAAGAGATTTTTGGAGTCTTCCATCTCCTTGGTGAGTTCAGTTTCTAGAGAGAAAGAGCTAGAGAAAGGTTGGAAAATTTCTTGTGAGCTTGAGTGTGTTGGCCGAGCAAGAGGGAGAGGAACAAGGGGTGAGTGAAACTTGGAGAATTTTTGGTTCAAGAGGCTCGGATTGGAGTGGTCTAGCAAGGAACCAAGAAGAAAAATTTTGGTGCATCTTTTGGTACCAAAACCGTGAGCAACCAAGAGCAACCAAGAGCAAGAAGAGTTTGAGAAAATTTAGTGGATTTCTCCAAGACTTGGCCGAACAAGGAAGAAAAGAAAAAGGTAAGAAAAACTTGGTTTTTCTTCATATGATTTTTGGTTTTTGGTTAGAAGCAAGAAGAGCTAACAACAAAAATTTTTGGATACATTTTTCATGAAGAAACCGTGGGCTAAGAGCAAGCCAAGGAAGGAAGGAAATCTTTGGATTTTCAAAACCCTAACTTGGGTTGAGGTAAAATCTCCTAAACCACCTTGAATCTAAGCTTTATTTAAGTGTTTTTGATGTTGATTCAAGTGGTTTGTAAGGACATAAGTCCATTTAATTTTCTGCCCTCATCTATGGTGTGTTTGTGCTTGATAAGGTTAGGTTGGTTGGCTGATTTTTTTTTAATGCTTGATTGCTTTAAAATTTGTGCTTGAAAATGATGGATTTTTCATGCTAGAAGATAGGTTGTATGTCCCATAAGTTTAGGCCAAAGATCTGCCCTTGGCAGCCAAGAGAGCATGCTAGACTTAGGGATGGATTTTGTGTGATGGTATGTGATGGTGCATGAGTTAGAACCATGTAACCCTAATCTTTTTAATTTTCGGATTTGGGGTTGCATGAGTAGATGAGATGGATTTATGGGTTGTAATGGGACGTTAGAAGCGCTGCTTGATGATGTCTAAGCTCCCGATGTGATCGGTCGAGATAGATTCCGCGAATAGGACGTAAACCGAAGAGAGGAACCGAAACTGCCAATTCGGATTCGAATCTGGCCAGTTTCGGGAAAGGGTAATTTCAAGGCCCTTAGAGGCCGAATGAGGTAAAACTCAAAACACGAAAGTTGTTCGGAACAACTTTTCCTAGAGGACAATGTGAGCAGAATCTCGAAATAAGGCTCCAAAGGCCTTCGTTTTACCCAAAACCCGTGGCTGAACCCTGGGACGTTCTCCACACAGTTTTTCAGAGTTAACCCGTTTTCAAATAAAAACTGGTACTGATCTAGGCCGAACTAGATTTTGTGTAAAACATGAAAGTTTTAGCATTTTTCGATGGCTACAACTTTCCTGCAGACAAGTTTTTCAGATTCCAAGCCAATTTTTAAATTGGGCGCATTTTGTGAGAGACGCACAGAGAGCCCGAAATATTGCAAATGAGTCTCACAAAAATCTTTTCTAGAAAAATCATGAAGTGTTCTAAAATGGTCATTTTAGCATCGGAAACCATTCCAAAGGCGGGTTCCGACCCCCAAATAATTTTATAAAAGATTTGTTTCAAAAACCATGAATTTTAAGGGCTCGGGTTTGAAATTCACATTTTTCTCCAAAGTAAAGAAAAAGAGGGTTTCGACCAAACATTTCCAAGTTAAAGAAAATAATGAAATTTAAGCCAATGAATTTTCTAATTAAAGGAGTTAGAATTTTTACAAGCAAAATGAAGGATTTTTGGAAGTTAATCACACAAGATTTTCCAAAAATAAGGAAGAGAAATTTTAAAGTAAAATTAGTAAACAAGCCGATTACAAACGGTAACCGGATATTATATCCGAATTACAAACCCAAGGATAACCAAGGGTTGACAAAAGGTTGACCCAAGGTTAATTAAGGTTAACCTTAAGGGTTACCCAATATAACCCTAAGGGATACCCACATGTATAATGGGCTCAGATTTAATGGGTTAAAGGAAATAACCCAATAACAAGGATGTATGAGCAAAGCCCATTAATAGAAAAGGCTCTAAACCAAAAGGGTTACCCAACGTAACCTCTTAAGAATTTAATCGAAATTCAATAAAGAATGGGGATTAAAGTGGCCAACATGGATAACATGTATAGGGGACATACAACCAAAAGTAAACGTGAGTGTTGGTAGGTCACCAACACCTTACAAAAAGATCCTGATCCTATATTTTTGGTATATCAGGAAAGTGAATTGCCGTTGCCGACAATTTAAGGAACGCGATTCTAAGGATACGGCACTAGAGGTAAGTACAAACCTCACATGCAGTATGAAAACTAGTAAATTATGTTCAAGTATGTGGTTTTCAAATATGCTGCAATATGTTGTGTGCTATATCTATGAAATGCCATGTTTTATGAAAAGTGCTATTTTTACGAAATGCCATGTTTATAAAAGGTGCTATTTTCGTAAAATGCCATGTTTATAAAAAGTGCTATTTTTGCAAAAGATTATAAAGGTGATATAATTGCAAAATGTCATGTTTATGAAAATGTCATATTTGCAAATGCCATGAATGAAAAGAATGCCATGCCATGTTATTAATGAGATAAAAAGTATGTTATCATATAGTGACATCATAGGGTATGTTCACTAAAGATAAATAACATGGTAAGAAATCACAAGTAAGGTGTCGTACCAACCCCGCCAAGGTGGAGGATTTTTATATACAAGTTATGGATTCACCCTCACGCTGATGTAAGAGGGTGTAATCACTTGTGTTTTCCTGGAGCAGTTAGGGACTTGCAACCCCATCTAACTGTATCCAGCGGCGCGCTATATGTTAAGGGTACGTACACTATGGGGCCCATAAGAAAGGTAAGAAAGTTAAAAGAAATGCATAGATGGAACATAAACGGTTCACGCATATACATATGATGATGTATGTTTTTTTTATGATGTTTTAAATGTTTTGTGAGATTATGTTTGCGCTTACTGGGCGAAAGCTCATCAAGTTATATTTCATACTGTAGGTAAGAAACCCGCAGCTTAATGCTGGGCATTGTTGGAGCGGTGTGGCGGCAGACGAAGGCGGTATGGATACCACTACGCATAGTTTCTGCAAATCTTTTGATGTAAAGAAGTTTTTGTATATAAGCATGTATGATAAAGACAAATTATGCTTTATGGTATTTTGGAACTAAATACCTTAAGTAAACGTTTACTTAAGTAGTAATGATGTATTACTAAAGACAAATGTTTTATAAGTAAGTTTCAAAAAAAAAAAAATATTCCTAATTTTTAAGTAAGTAAGTAAGTAATCTAAGGAGTGACGGCCCTACGTAGTAAGGGGGTGTCACACCTGATATACCAAAAATATAGGATCAGGATCCTTTCGTAAAGTGTTGGTGACCTACCAACACTCACGTCTACTTTTGGTTGTATGTCCCTTATACATGATATCCATCTTGGCCACTTTAATCCTCATTCTTTATCGAACTTCGATTAATCCTTAAGAGGTTACGTTGGGTAACCTTTTTGGTTAGAGCCTTGTTCTATTATTGGGCTTTGCTCATACATCATTGTTATTAGGTTATTTCCATTAACCCTTTAAATCTTGGCCCAATTATACATGTGGGTATCCCTTAGGGTTATATTGGGTAACCCTTAAGGTTAACCTTAATTAACCTTGGGTAATCCTTTTGTCAACCCTTGGTTATCCTTGGGTTTGTAACTCGGACAAAATATCCGGTTACCGTTCATAATCGGCTTGCTTACCACTTTTACTTTAAAATTCCTCTTCCTTATTTTTGGAAAATCTTGTGTAATTAACTTCCAAAAATCCTTCATTTTGCTTGTAAAAATTCTAACTCCTTTAATTAGAAAATACATTGGTTTAATCTCATTATTTTCTTTAACTTGTAAATTCTTGGTTAAAACCCTCTTTTTCTTTACTTCGGAGAAAAATGTGAAATTTCAAACCCGAGCCCTGAAAATTCATGGTTTTCGAAATAAATCCTTTATAAAATCATTTAGGGTCGGAAACCGCCTTTGGAACGGTTTCCGAAGCTAAAATAACCATTTAAAAGCACTTCACAATTTTTCTAGAAAATATTTTCGTGAAACTCATGTGCAAGATTTCAGACTCTCTGTGCATCTTCCATAAAACGCGCCCAGTTTAAAAATTGGCTTGGAATTTGAAAAACTTGTCTTCATGAAAGTTGTAGCTCTCGAAAAAAACTAAAACTTTTGTGTTTTGAGAAAAATTCAGTTCGGCCTAGATCAGTACCCGTTTTTATTTGAAAACAGGTTAACTCTGAAAAACTGGGTAAAGGACGTCCCAGGGCTCAGCCACGGGTTTTGGGTAAAACGGAGACCGTTGGAGCCTTATTTTGAGATTCTGTTTGTGGTGTCCTCTAGAAAAAGTTGTTCCGAACAACTTTCATGTTTTGAGTTTTACCTCATTCGGCCTCTAAGGGCCTTGAAATTACCCTTTCCCGAAACTGGCCAGATTCGAATCCGAATTGGCAGTTTCGGTTCCTTAGTTCGGCTTACGTCCTATTTCGCGGAATCTATCTCGACCGAATTGGCAGTTTCGGTTCCTTAGTTCGGCACCCAAAACACAAGTATGTTGACCATGAATTAACAGTGTCTCACCTTTAGTGCATCAAAGTACATAAGTCATGGATGCGAACTCAAGTAATCATTTCAGGATTAAGATTAATGCAGGATGATAATCAAAGTATCATTGATTCTTATAAACGGAATTATTAAACCGAATCAATTAACACTTTAGGTCCAGTCCAATGTCATACCTCAATACTGGTATACATTAAAGTTTCTACTCGGAACCTATCCGATGGTCAAGACAAACCATCCCTCCAAGGAAGTAGACAACCTTTACAATCTTATCATGAATAAGATCCCCAAATCTTATTCCGTTGATTGCGGACTATTTATTTAGACTGTTATCAAATTACCACGTCTTCTATGCATACCCCGTATACATATGGTAATTCGATATATTACCAACAGCCTAGGAGTATTTTATGTTTGTTCAAAATAATTATACAATCAACAAATGAAAGTAAATAGGACACAACTTATTAAACATGAATAATTTCCTCTTATTAATATCAAAATGTCATATTTACAGAAAATCCCTAAGATTTTCTATCCTTAGGGCATCTATAGATCCCAACAATCTCCCACTTGTCCTAAGCGAGTAAATGTGACATATTACGCATCCCCATGCCTTCGACATGTTCATCGAATCTTCTAGCCACCAAAGTCTTCGTGAACAGGTCGGCAAGATTGTCCTCCGATGCGATTTTGCAAACCGTCACATTTCCACTCTCAACAAAGCCTCTAATAATGTGATATTTTCTGTCAATGTGCTTACTCCTCTTATGATGCCTAGGATCCTTGGTATTAGCTACTGCTGCACTGTTGTCACAGTAGAGCACCATAGCTTTATCCATACCAGGAACGACCTCAAGGTCACTAAGGAACCTGCAGAGCCAAACCGCTTCCTTTGATGCCTCACTGGCTGCCACATACTCGGCTTCCATGGTCGAGTCAGCAATACAAGATTGCTTAACACTCCTCCACACAACGGCACCACCTCCAAGGGTGAAGACAGATCCTGAAGTCGATTTCCTTGAATCCTGATCTGATTGAAAATCAGAATCTGTATATCCTATAGGAACAAGGTCCTGACCGGAATACACTAGCATATAATCCCTCGTTCTCCGTAGATACTTGAGTATATGCTTGACCGCAGCCCAATGGTTCGGTCCCGGATTTGACTGATATCGACTTACTATACCAACCGCAAAACAAATGTCAGGCCTAGTGCATAACATAGCGTACATAAGACTACCTACCGCTGATGCATAAGGTACATTTTTCATACGCTCTCTTTCTTCCGATGTCTTGGGACAGTCATCTTTAGAAAGTTTGATTCCAATCCTGAAAGGTTGAGCACCTTTCTTGGAATCCTTCATAGAAAACCTCTCAAGTACTTTATCAATGTATAAAGCTTGGGAGAGTGCTATCGTTTTGTTCTTTCTATCTCTAAAGAGTTGAATACCAAGAACATAACTAGCTTCTCCTAAGTCCTTCATGTCAAACTGTTTGGCTAACCAAACTTTGACAGATGATAGTATTGCCACATCGTTTCCAATAAGCAATATATCATCCACATAGAGTACAAGGAACACCACTTTCTCGTTCTTGATACATTTATAAACACATGGTTCATCAATGTTTTGTTCGAATCTATAAGTTTTGATCGCTTGATCAAACCTAATATTCCAAGAACGAGATGCTTGCTTTAATCCATAAATGGATTTAAGCAACTTGCATACTTTGTCTTCTTGGCCTTTTGCCTTGAACCCGTCTGGTTGTATCATATAGATATCTTCCTCAAGAGAGCCATTTAAGAAAGCTGTCTTGACATCCATTTGCCAGATCTCATAATTGAGAGCAGCCGCAATGGATAAAAGAATGCGGATTGACTTAAGCATTGCTACAGGCGAGAAGGTTTCTTCATAGTCGATTCCTTCTTTCTGCGTATAGCCCTTCGCTACAAGTCTTGCCTTGAAAGTTTCCACTTTCCCATCCACACCTCTCTTCCTCTTGTATACCCACTTACACCCAATCGGTTTTATGCCTTGGGGTAAGTCTACAAGTTTCCAGACTCAGTTGGAATCCATAGATTCCATCTCGGCATTCATAGCCTTTTGCCAAAGACTATAATCAACATCCTCCATAGCTTCCTTGTACGTAGCTGGATCATCAATATGTTCTATGGATTCTGCTTCATAAACTTCACCACTGAACATGTACCTTTCAGGTTCCCTGATAATCCTCCCACTACGACGAAGCTCCTGTGGTTGTTGATTCTTTAGTGATTTTTCCGCAGGGTTTTCTGTGATTTTAGGAATATCCAAACCCGAAGTCATCTCCTCAAGCACTACTTTGCTACGAGGTTTAAAGTCTTCCAGGTAACTTTCCTCAAGGAATGTTGCATGTGTTGAAACAAAGACTTTATTTTGCTTTGGATTATAGAACAGACCACCTTTTGTCCCTTTTGGATAGCCAACAAACAAGCACACTTCTGATCGTGACTCCAATTTCTTCGCTTCCTTATCCAGGACGTGTGCCGGACAACCCCAAATTTGAATATGATTCAAATTAGGTTTCCTACTCGTCCATAACTCATAAGGAGTTTTAGGAACCGATTTGGAGGGAACGTTATTCAGAAGATAGCATGCAGTTTATATGACGTGCCCCCAAAATGATAAAGGTAAAGTGGAATAACTCATCATAGACCGGACCATATCCAATAGGGTCCTATTCCTTCTCTCAGCTACATCATTCTGTTGAGGAGTACTAGGTGCAGTCAACTGGGATTGTATCCTATTCTCTATCAAATATCCTAAGAACTCATCCGATAGGTATTCCCCACCTCGATCCGATCGAAGTGTCTTAATGGACTTGCCTAATTGTTTCTCCGCTTCAGCCCGAAACTCTTTCAACTTGTCAAAGGCTTCGCTTTTGCGGGTTATTAAATAGACATATCCATACCTTGAGTAATCATCAATAAAAGTGATATAATACTCATACCCACCATGTGCTTCTATGTTCATGGGACCACAAACATCTGTATGCACAAGTTCTAAAAGTTTCTCGGCACGACCATCCTTGGCAGCAAAGTGCCGTTTAGTCATCTTGCCCTCCAAACAGGATTCGCATTGTGGCCAAGGTTCAACCTCGTACAAGTCGAGGCATTCATCTTTTACCATCCTTTGAATTTTGTTAAGGCTTATGTGACCAAGTCGTAAATGCCAAAGATATGATTTTTTAGAGTGAGAAGACTTATGTCTTTTAGAGTTCTTTTCCAATTCTGTATCAAGCAGTGAGTGCATCTTAGGTTTGATAAAATAAAGATTTCCATGCATCCATCCATTACAGATAAGAGAATTGTTTTTCCTAATAACAACTTTATTATTAAAAGAAACTGAATAAGAATCTTTAATTAAACAAGCTACCGAAATTAGGTTCCTCTTAAAATTAGGAACATAAAAACAATGTCTCAAAACAATAAACCTAAATTCATCAAAATAAAGATGCACTTCTCCCACTGCTTCAGCTCACACCAACGTCCCATCGCCGATTCTTAACGTAAAGTCCTCCTCATGCAGACTTCTCGTTACCTTGAACCCCTGTAGAGAAATACAAACATGGTTAGTAGCTCTAGAATCTATAACCCAATTGTCCTTAGATTCTTCCACTAAACAACCCTCAAGATACAGGACATTGAAATTACCTTTCTGCTTTTGCAAAGCCAGGAAATCTCGGCAATCCTTCTTGAAATGTCCTTTCTTCCCACAGTGAAAGCACTTAACCTTTTTGGGGTCCACTTTTTGCTTCTTAGTCTTGGTAGACTTCTTAGAAGCAGGTGCATTCACCGCAGGCTTATTTCCCTTGTTCTTCCCTTTTTCCTTCTTCCTTTTGGGATTAGGAACATACGAACTAGGTTCAGTCAAATTTACCTCAGCCTTAGATCCAGAACCCTTAAAAATGTTCTCAAAGGCTTGCAACTCCTTCATCAATTCCGTTAAGACATCTCCTTCCGGTTAAGGTTGTAGGATGCCTGAAACAAATCGAAATCCTTGGATAAGGTTTGAAAAACCATAACCAGTTGAGTTGCAGCATCGATCTCAGCCCCATTTGCCTGAGCTTCAGACAAATAAGCCACGACTGTCATCATGTGCTCCTTGATGGGAGTTCCAACCTTCTGCCTGCAGTTCATGAGACCTTTGATAGCATCGGTCTTAGCCAGGATAGTTTGTTCACCAAACATTTCCTCCAGGTTATCCATGATCTGCCTAGCAGTTTGATGTTCCTCATGCTGTTTTTGGAGCACGTTAGACATGCTCGCCCGAATATAGCACATGGCACTAAGGTTGGAATTTTCCCAGCGCTTAAGCGCTACAAAATCCCTATCAAGAGCATCGATCGCAGGCGTAGGTGGTCGAGGTTGGGTTAGGACAAAACTGTGTTTCTCAAAGTTTAGGACGATTAGCAAGTTCCTTTTCCAGTCATTAAAATTCTCACCAGTTAATTTGTTTTGCGTAAGTATCACAGATAAAGGGCTTGACATTTTGATCTATAATAAGAAAACATGTAATAAGTATGAGCAAACATCCTATCAGTTTATAAAATATGATTTTGTAATGAAACAAAAAGATCTATATGCAATCTAAATGTTCATGTGTAAAACCCTTAAAACACATTCCTTACAACGACAATTCCTAGCTACCGCTTTCTAAGCTACCGAGGGGTAGTCATAGAATAACTAGCCAAGAACACGGATCCCTTCCGATTAATACATATTCGTCCATGGAACAAACTCCATTAAATATATATTAACTATCGTTTATTTGGCCACTACTTTACATAACAGAGCCTCGAGGGAGGGTTAATAAATAAAGTAGTATGAGTGTATAACCATCGTTTCCAATTTTGAATTCAAATTTTACATCCGCCACCGAGGGGTGATCTAAACATAAAATATGCCCAAAATTGTTATCCTTTCGGAAATCCAAATCAGTGTGCGCTCTAGGTAAGATACCTATCCGAAGGGAATTCCCGGATCGAAACCGAGTAGTAGGCACTACCATGCGTAACTATTGGACCAACGATGGAGGCCGTAGGTCTTAGTGTATAAAACCTTCTCCCACTCAATCTTTTAAATTAGGGTTTTTGTTTTTCATGCATAAACAATATTTATTGAGTGGCACTCCCTAGTCTATATGGCATGTTATTAATACATCATGAAATAGTATAACATATTCATATAGCAAGTCATCATCCATGGTTTGCAAAATATGTAAATTGCCGTGGATCATGATTCCATCCTAGAGAAAAGAAAATTGCAAAATTTATAAAAATTAACCGAAACATATATCGGCCTTCATTTGTAGATCCATGCCGTGTATCCTTCTTCAATGTGTCTTCCTTCTCCAATGTCACATCTTTTTAAATTTAAAATTAAATTTAAATTTCAAAAAAGATTATATGTGATTTTTAATTTTAATCAAAATTACAAAATATCAAAATTTAAATTAAAAATCCGGTTTATTAAATTTTAAAATTTAAAATTTGAAATTTCCAAATTTCAAATTTAAATCACAAAATTTTAAAATTCATAATAATATCCATTAAATTTAAATTTAAATTTTCAATTTTGATTTCCAAATTATCAAAATCACATATCATTGGAAATTAAATTAACAAAAGATTCTTGTGATTTTTTTTTAATACAAAAAACAACGTTTTTTAATTTAAAAAAATTCCAAAAATAAAAATAAAATAAATAAAAAATCACATCCTTTGAAAATTTCCATACCTTCGTTCATCTCCAATCTCCTTGAATCCATTGTAGCCCGAATTTTACAAAAAAATTCTTATGCCGTTTCCGGCTCACAAAAATTCTAGAAATTGAAAGAACGACCTAGCGGTGATTATAGACCGCATCTATTACACTTGAAAAACCCAGATACAAATTCTAACCTCTATGGAATCATGACCGGCAAAATTGAACAAGCATCATATATTATCAAAATAATATAAATCATTCATCCATACATCCATTCATAATATATTTAACATATTCAAAATAAAACCTAGAGTGCCAACTCTCTAAAATATTTCATTAATGCATAGAGAGAAATTTATTTGATCAAATAATTTATGTTATATGCATGATCATGAGTTGGCTCTGATACCAGTTGTTGGAAAAATCAGATCCGATATTGGAGTTACGGCGCAGCGGAAGTTTTAAAAATTTTATGCCGTTTCCGGAAAAGAAGCTCATGATGCATATAACAATAAATTAATTCATGATCAAGCATACCTTATTTCTTGGATTCCGGAATTGCTAGAGCGTTTGACCAACGTGTCTTCTCTACTATTCTCGAGTTCCACGTCTCAGAGTGTGTGTGGGCACACGTTCTATGAATCCAAGCGACCGGTAATACTTTCCGAAGTCTAGATCCCTCATTCTCAATTCCGATGATCCTCGTTGAGAATTTGATCCAACTTCTTTCTTCAAAACTACAAAACAAGAACCGGTTAACCTCCTATGAAAAATTATCACTCGGTTTAACCTTCCTCGCAGTTTTGATTCAATAGAATTTTTTTTCTTTTTCTCTCTCACAAGAAAGCCGAATTTTTGATGTGGAAGAAAAACAAATTTTTTTTTTAATTATTAAAAAACATTTTTCTCCTTAAAAAAATCAAAAATTAGTTTTTCAAGAACTCCTAGCCTTTATATAGTATTCCAATCCTTTTCAAAATTTATCTCCTACTTGAAAAATAATTAATAATTATTTTCCGGATAAATCTTGAACCAAAAGATCATACAACTTTAGGGCTAGATTCATTGAACATAAAAATAATTTTCAAGAGGAAATCCCCTTTAAAATTCGGCCACAGAGTGAGAGAAATCTTGATTGGTGGTTTAAATTTTAAATCAAGAATCTAGACTAGTCAAAAGATCCTAGTCCTATCTAGATTCAAACTTCTTTTAAACCTTTTCGAATTTAAATAGGATTCACATATTTGAATAAATATTTTCCATAAACATTATCCATATTAATTAGTTTAAATTAATGAAATATTTCAAATTTTCTTTCCTCACAAAAACCATGCACCTATTTAATTAGGAAAGAAAAATTCATGAAATAATCTCCATTATTTAAACCAATTAATAATTAAATGTTAGGAATATATTTAAATAATTTTGAAACAAAATTTTCTTCCCTCCACACAATTAAAAAACGTGCACCACTTTTAATTAGGAGAGAAAAATTTTGTTTTCCAAAATTCAAACACAATCTTATTTTCAAAATTCAAATTAACCAATCACATGTTGACAAATCATTTGTCTATAAATTTCACATGTCCAATCCTTTCTGGATTGCATGTTAGAGAGTACCATGTCTTAATAGACATTACAAAATTCCATTTACAATTTACCGAACTCATTAGGAACAAATCCCGAGACGCTTCGTGGAACTATATGAGCTAATAGAGGGACCCGTTGGAAATATGTAAAGAGGCTCCTATAATTGTGAAAAATTAATCCCAGATTAATTATCCATCAATTATCAACTTCAAAACTATTCCACTAAAAGTTTGAAGCTGAACTCCTGTTTACATACCGTATTACGAAAGCTCTCTCACGTAGTGCTTCTTCCATGATTTATTCATCGCTTGCTTAATCCCCATATGTTATCCATGATTGAATTAAGGACTTTTTCCGTTTTACCTTTTCAATCATTTTAACTTAAAGTTCAATTATTCTCCATTGAAAGAACCACCAATTGTAAAACCATACAATTGGAAAACCACCAGAGAACACAAAGTAAACCGATGGCCAATATCTTGTTATACTATCTTTCAATCCCCGAATAATACCTTTAAGTAGATAACATTTACTATCATTAAGATAGCTATGGATTCCGTATCTATGAATCTTGATTTCTCCATCCATAAGTCATGCACCCAAAACACAAGTATGTTGACCATGAATTAACAGTGTCTCACCTTTAGTGCATCAAAGTACATAAGTCATGGATGCGAACTCAAGTAATCATTTCAGGATTAAGATTAATGCAGGATGATAATCAAAGTATCATTGATTCTTATAAACGGAATTATTAAACCGAATCAATTAACACTTTAGGTCCAGTCCAATGTCATACCTCAATACTGGTATACATTAAAGTTTCGACTCGGAACCTATCCGATGGTCAAGACAAACCATCCCTCCAAGGAAGTAGACAACCTTTACAATCTTATCATGAATAAGATCCCCAAATCTTATTTCGTTGATTGCGGACTATTTATTTAGACTGTTATCAAATTACCACGTCTTCTATGCATACCCCGTATACATATGGTAATTCGATATATTACCAACAGCCTAGGAGTATTTTATGTTTGCTCAAAATAATTATACAATCAACAAATGAAAGTAAATATGACACAACTTATTAAACATGAATAATTTCCTCTTATTAATATTAAAATGTCATATTTACAGAAAATCCCTAAGATTTTCTATCCTTAGGGCACCTATAGATCCCAACAACAAGCATCAAAAATCAGCCAACCAAATCCTACCCTAATCAAGCACACACACCAACAATGAGGGCAGAAATTTAAAGTGGACTTATGTCCTTACAAACCACTTGAATCAACATAAAAAACACTTAAATAAGACTTGATTTCAAGGTGGTTTAAGAGATTTACCTCAAACCCAAGTTAGGGTTTTGAAAATCCCAAAATTTCCTTTGGTTCCTTGGCTTGATCACACCCACGGCTTCTCCATGAAAAATGGCATCCAAAATTTTTGTTGTTAGTTCTTTCTTGCTCTAACCAACCGAACCTTAATCAAGAGAAAAACCAAATTTCTCTTACCTTTTTCCTCTCTTGCTTTGTTCGGCCAACTCTTGGAGAACTCACCAAAAATTTTCTCAAGTCTTTCCTTGCTTGGCTCACGGATTTGGTTCAAGAAAAATGAGATCCAAGAGATTTTTTTTTTTGTTAGCTTTTTCTCACCTCTAAACCGAGCATTATCAAGGAAGAAAACCCAAGAATTTTTTAAGATCCACTTACCTCTTTCTCTCTTGCTCTTGGTCGACCAACTCTTGAAGAACTTCACCAAAAATCTTCTCAACTCTCTTGTTCACTCTCTTGCTCGGCCACCTTCCCAAAACTCACCAAAATTTTTCAAATTCTCTCTAACTCTCTTCTCTCTCTCTCCCACGGCTTTGTGCTGAAAAAAAATCTAAAGATGAGTGTAAGAGTTGGCTGCCTTGAGAAGGGAAATGGAAGAGGTTGCTTGCCTCAAAACAAGGCTTTATGTCTTATCTTTCTTGTCCATTGGTGCAGCCGGATTCAAGGAAGAGAAAGGGGTGAGATGGATGGCCATTGGCTGGCCATTGGGGTTGCCGAATCAAAGGGACTTAAGAGAGTATGGGCTGCTGAAAATTGAGAGGAAAGAGGGACATGTGGCAATCCTTGGTGGAGTGAAAGATGGAGAGGTTGCTTGTCCTTAATTTAAGGCTTTATGCTTTGTCATTCTTTTCTTTCCCTTGCAGCCGAACATGAGGGGGAAGAGGGAGGGCTGCAGCCGGATTTTGTGGGGAAAAGAAAACCTCTCATAGCTAGCTTTGGCTAGTGGAAAGGTGAGTCATAGGCATGGTGTTGTTGTCCTTTGTTTGGTTGGACTTGAAAGGTCATCTAGTTACTCAAACCAAACCAAATCCTTTCCTTTTTCTTCTCTAGTTGCCGACCATGATGGAGGGGGGGTAGAGGGCTGCCGGATTTATATGAGGAAAAAGCATGAGTTTGACTCATTATTTTAAGCCAAAGTGACTAGGAGATGAGAGACTTGTGATGGACAAAAGTTGGTGCACCTTTTCCTTGATTTATGGCTTTATGTCTAGTCTTGTTCCCATTTCCTTTCCAATTCTTTGTGGCTGCCGAATATGAGAGGGGGGGCTGCCATGTGAAATCTTGAGTTAGTGGAGGGTGATGTCAAGAGTTGATGTCATCTTCCACTAGCTCTTTCAAGGCCTTGTTTGGCAATTTCGTTCTTTCACAGCTCCTTTCGCGCTCTACAATTATTTCCAACACTGTGATGAGCATTCTTATTTTATATTTTGATCCAAAAATTATTCCATGTAAATTTTGGACCGAAACTCTCTTTCTCCAATTTTTCGGAGACCTTTTTGCCCTTAATTCTATTTCGGTGTGCTTGATTTTTTTAGGGTGGATTTATGGCTTATAAAACTTCATTTTCGGAAATTCTTTCCATATTTCTTCATCATACTTGTGAAGTCAACGTTGTGACCCGTCCCGGTCAAACTTTGACTTTTTGGTCAACCCTTTGACTTTTTGGTCAAACCTTTGACTTTTTGGTCAAACCTTTGACTTTCATCAAATTTCATCCTTTTTCGTTCTTTTTCCTTTAAAAACCTCATTCTTGGCTCGTAAAACATTAATTGAGTCTCATAATCATTAAATGAGGACTCGAACATTGTTTAAATAAAATTATGAATTTCTCATTATTATTCATAATTTTTCATATAACACATCATAAACACATAAATTAGACTCTAATTCCTTATGAATAAGGAGATTACAAGTTTACAAAATTTCGGGTCTTACAGTTAGGCTCGGGTTTTCACAAAAACCGAGGCCATTGAAGTCTCATTTTGAAAATCTGTCCATGTTTATCCCTAGGAAAAACTCTTCCGAACAACTTTCATGTTTTACGTTTTTCCCAATTCGGCCTCTAAGGGCCTCAAATTCCACTTTCCAGAAAACTGGGCAGTTCGCATCCGAATTGGTAGTTTTTGTTCTTACATTCGTTTTACATCCTATTTCGTGAAATCTAACTCAACGTACATGCGGGAGCCTAAATAACATACATGTAGCATTTTCTAACGCCCCACATGAACAAACATGTAACTCTAACACGTCCATGAAAACCAAAACAGATCTGCCCTAGCCTAGGGTTTGCATGTTTCTAGGTTTGCATCTCATTCCAATCATTCATTCTCATACCATTCATGACTAGCCCTAGCAACCTAGCATAATTGCCACAACCGGCTTGCACAAAACAGGAGACATACAATCCATCTAATCATGCAATCCTAGCATGCAAGCAAGCACAACATATAGCAAATAAAAGCATAATCAAACCACCCCTAGAACCCTAATCAAGCACCACACCTAGTCTAGGGCAATTGAAACAAAACTTGAGCTTATGCTCTTACAAACTTTGACTTGAAATACAAATAAATTTCCAATTGAAACCATAATGGAAAGGTTAGGGTTGGTGGGAGATTTTACCTTAGCTAACCCTAGAAATGGGTTAGGGTTTGTGAATCCGAATTTCTCCCTCCCTTGGTTCTCCTTCCACCCGGTTTTCACCTTTTATTTGGGCATCAAAAATTTTCTTTTGGTCACTTGGTGATCCTAGCACATTCGGCCACACCCTAGGCTTCCACTTCAATTTTTTTTTTTTCCTTTCCTATCTCTTTCTCCCATAACTGGCCATTAGGCCAAATGGGTCTAAAAATTTTCGAACTTTTTTTTTCTTTCTTGGTTTCCTAGAGCAATCCGAACACTCTCCCAAACAAAACCCCCTTGAAAATTTTTGTTTTCCTTTTCTCTTTCTCGCTCTTCCCACACTCGGCCACAAGCTAGAAATGGGTTTCCAATTTTTTTTTCAAACTTTCTCTTGGTTTCTTGGTTAAAAATCCAAACACCACCCCTAAGGTTTTCTCTTGGATTTTCAAATTTTTCTTTGTTCTTTCTTGATTTCTCTTGCTTGGATTTTAGAGAGGAAATTTGGCAAGAGTTTGGCTGATTTTTCCTATTTTTCAGCCCAAAATCCGCCCCTCATGGGTATTTATAAGTGTGGGAAAACTTTGAAAAATTCTAAAACAACCCCATGAAAATTAAATTTTGCACTTTTTGGAGGTGAGGTGGCCGGTTACTCTCTTGGAGAACAAGGCTAAGATGACTTCATCATGATGATATCATCTAGATGAGATCACTATGCTTACATCACCAATTTTTCAAAACTTACACTTTTGCCCCAAAAGATAAAATCCTTGCAATTTTGCCCCTTAGGTGGCCGGTCACTCCCTTGGAGAACAAGCCAAGCTTACCTCATATTGATGACATCATCTAGATTACATCACTATGCTTACATCACTAATTTTCCAAAATTTGCATTTTAGCCCCTAAGGATAAAATTTTGGCATTTTTGCCCCTTAGGTGGCCGGCCATGTCACAATTTCTAGAGCCTTCCTTACTTTCTTTCCAAGCTTAATTAACCCAATTATGATGTCATAAATTGAGGATAGGATGATGACATCCGTATTAAGCTTTGTTTGGCTTTTCCTCAATATACAGTCCATTTTTAAGCTACATAGATATTTCTAATACTGTATTCACTTAAACACAGTATTTTTATATTGTACTACAGTCCAAAATTTATCTGTGTAAAAACGGACAGTATAAATTTTTTTTCTTATTTTTCAAGTCCTTTTTGCCCTTGATCCTTACTAGGTGTGCTTGATTTTCTAAGGTGGTTTTAATGCCTATTCAAGCTATCTTACCCATAATGTCGGGTTTTACAGTATCTTTTCCATACTGCATCACATAATACTGTAAAGTCAACCAGTTGACCACTCTTGGTCAAACTTTGACTTTCTTGGTCAAATTTAACTTTTTCGGTCAAACTTTGACTTTTTCAAAATTACGTACTTTTTCGTTCTTTTCGACTAAAAAGGGCGTGTGCTAGCCTTAGCAATCTATTTCGAGTCTTATTAAACCATAAGAACTCACAAACAGTATGTAAAACTCTTAACCGAGCTTTTTCGCAAATACTTCTACGGTATGCATATCATTCCTTTAAAAAGGAAACAGTAACATCGAAATTAAAGGTATTACATTACATGATTTGCCGACGTCAGAGACTGGAGACTAGAGACTAGCGACCAACATGGACACTGGTGACCGGAGCCGGATGGATCTGGTCATCTTTGTTGAAATTTGAAAAAAAAAAATTTTCTGATGGCTGCGACTGACGACTTGTCGGTGGTCGGCGACCGATGACTGATAAGTGTATAGAGTTTAGATATATTAAAAAAATATTTCAATAAATTAAAAAGAGAATAAACTAAAGAACGATTGATATTTTTGTCTATTTACTTTTTTTTTCATTTAATTATCTAATTAAATGCTATGATTAAATACTATGAAATGAAAAAATTATCAACTTTATTATTTTAGTGGGCAAAATTATAATGAGGTGCCAAATTTGGGTCATTCTTCAAATAACCCCTTAAATTAAATTAAAAAATATATAAAAAATCACTAACCTTTTCATCTAGAGAAGGGGCATTCCCTTGTTACACACAAAAAAAAAAAAAAAAAAGGCATTCTAGTTGACGAATCGATAGAGGTTGTGGTGGACGGCAATGCGGGCAAGCTTTTCAGTGCTGATGTTGGCGGAGTGGAGGAGGGAGATGTGTCCAGTGAAAATGGCCGAATCGTGAGGCAAGAGTCATGGGTGGAACCACAATATGATAAACACGACTTAGATTAGAAAAAACACGATGGTGCCACTATTTCACAGTATTCGCCGACTCCGACGCCATGATTTCATAGTCTTCTCAAGCTCCGACTCTGACACTGTGATTTCATCGTGTTCAACTCCCTTTCCGGTTTTCGCTCCGGCTCCTCTTACAACCCAAAACTTAGTTTTTATTTTATTTTATATTTTTTTTATTTGGGCAAATATTTAAGAAGGATGATGATTGTATGTACCCAAAGGTACATTAAGATATGATACGTTTTACTCCATCATCATTCATTTCATTTTAACATCATTATTGATCCTTAGATTATACCACATGGTAGTGCCCTTAAAAAAGATTTACCATAGTCACTCTCAAAATTTAAAGTAAACAAAAAACTCTTTGGCAAAAAATAATAATAATAATAAGAAAAACACAATAAAAGGGAAAAAAAAGTGAAGATAAATATGAGAAAATTATTTTTAATGGGGATAAAATGATTAAATAGTAAGTGAATGAAACTATTAGATAGAAAATTAATTAAGGTACACATGAGAACGGGAAAAAAATGCAAAATAGGGGCACATTTGTAAAAAAAAAGTTTCAATGAAAATATTTTAAAAAGTAGTTACAAAAAATCATATTATATATGTTTAGGTAGACGGAAGAAAACTATCTAAATGAACATATATTTGAAAAAACAAATTACACAACAAGGGTAAAGATATTAAAACAAAAGGTAAGTGAAAAAAAAAAAAAAGGTGAAGGGGCGAAACAAAGAAGAAGCCCAGAAAAAGAGGGAAAAAAAAAACCTAATAAAAAAAAAGATGAAAAAGAAGAAGTGGTAAATGGCAATGGAAAGGGGAAAGAAAAATAAAAAAAGGAGGACGAACACATGTGAACCATAGGGAAGTTGCACTTTGAGACCTTTATATGTAGAAGATTACGTCTTTATTGTAATTTTTATTTTCAATTATGTCATCCGATTATTTTTTTAACTTTATAACTTGAGGGTTTTAAGTCGGTTTATCTGTTTCAGTGTATTATTTATAATTGTAAGAATGACTAATGTTTAAGGCAATGGTTAGGCGTACTACTCATTAAAAGGGGCTTTCAATTCAAAATATGACTGATGTTCTTTTTTTTTTTTTTAAACTTGAGGTAAGATAATTCGAACTCTACACCTTATGTTTAACTGAATTGTAAGGTGTTATAGAAAGTTGTCAAGAAACATTTAGAGATTTATTATTAATAATAACAAAAACAAGAAACTATCCCCTTTTTTAAACACTATTGGATTTCCCCAACTGAAAGGTTCTGGAAGGCATTTCTTCCACTGGGGTTGATTCCTATTAAATGATTTTTTTGCAGTCTATTTTTATCCTCATTTTATATTTATTTTTCAGTTACGCTTATATACATGCAATGTTTATGCTCAATAATATTGCAGGTTGCCATGTACAGTTTTACTTCAATTGAGGATGCGGCTGATGTTGTTATTGCTACTATGCATTCTGGTAGACATGTAAGAATTCGGCTATGTATTATGTTCCTTTATGTTCGTTCCCGTTAATTTGCTTCACATATTTTCCATTTATCTTCGATAGGTATCAATGGTAGAGCTACTGGATGAGGTTTAAGTCAGCGCCATCAGTGCTGCTAATGGCAAGAACTTGCTGAAACTCCGACCTTAATGTTTGAATTCATCGGCACAGGTGAATTAAAATACATTCCTTTTGCCTATTCAATCCTTATTTATTGCTAATAAAAGCAGAGAGATGTGTTGATTCTTAAACTCTAATTTGTGCTTCAAGAGATATTCGCTTGAGCAAACACAACTTATTCAGAAGATTGTTTCCGAACACAGTGGCTCGGACTTTATTTTTGCTGAGGACCCAGGAGCAAAAAAGGAACTTTGTAGGGGTAGGTAATACTTGACCAATATAATGACTTGGATATGTCCCTGTGTTTATGATTTTATGCTTTGACATTATTTCATATATACTTGTCATCTGTGAACTTATGCCTTTTTGAGTTAAATTCAGGTTCACATCTCTCTTGAAACATAATTTTCAAATTACTCTTTAAAGAACAACACTTGGACACCTAGAGTTTTTGTGCATTTAGATAGAGACAACATTTCCTTGCTAAAACATTCCTCAAGTTTTTTTTTATGAGGTCAATTTAATTACTTTTTAGCAATCATATATTAGTTCAGATTAGCTTATATAAAATTCAACCTTTTTATTTCATCATTGAAGATTTTTTTGCTGTATTTTATAGTAAAAAATATAACACTCACGAGAACTAGCAATTTAAAATAGAGTAATTGGTCTTAATGGTTCCTAAACTATTTACAAGATGACACTTTGGTATCTGTTTTTTTTTTTTTTTTTTTAACTCTATAAAAGGAGACGTTTGATCCTTTCCGTCCACATCCGCTAAATTTCCAACGGAATCTTACTAAAATGATTAATTTTTATACTAAAATGACTAAAATACCCTCCCCTCTTTCTCCCTCCACCTCCCCTCTTCCCCTCTCTCTCTATTTTTGCCCACCCCTCCCTCTCTCTCTGCCCCCCCCCCCAACCCCAACTGTCCCCTTACTCCCTCTCTCGGTTTCGCCGCCCCCTCTCACCATTGTTTCCCCCTACCCTGCGACTGGGCCCCCACTCCCGCCGCTGTTATCCACCACCCCTCGATTGGGTCCCCTCTCCCCCCCCCCCAAGCAAATCCCGAACTGGGTTTTGAGAAAAAAAAAAGTGAGAGAGAGAGAGAGGAGACGATATTTTTTATGATTTTTAATGATTTTTTAAAATTTTTTGTTAAATTAAATAGTATTAGATTACTAAAATACCTACACAAGTTAACGGATTTGGATGAAAATGATCATAATGACCAAAAAATAAGAGTTTAGGGTCAGCACGACAAAAAAAAAAAAAAAAAAAAAACCAGGGACCAAAGTATCACCTCATAAAGAATTCGATCCTATTTAAGCCAATTACTCTTTAAAATATTTGTAAGATTTCAACATATAAAACATAAAAAGAGTAGCACGTTTTGTTTTTGTTTTTTTTGAACTTGGGGGTGGAGGATTCGAACTCTACACCTTAAGGTGGAGTCAAGTGTGAAATACCGTAAAGTTATGCCTACAACCATCAAAGAGTAGCATTATTGTTTCCAAACATTGATTTTCTAACAATTTTTGTAATTTATCTTTTAACTTTCTAAATTGTTATAATTTATCCCATCTGTTAGCTTCAATAAATTAAAATTTTACATTATTGTTTGTGTTAGATTTGAAAACTTTTATCATCGTATAAGGTATACATGGGTTTCTATGACCAATTAATGGGAGGTTAAATCAATTGATTCACATTGTGACAATTTAAAAAGTTCAAAAGGTAAATTACCCAACCAAAAGAAAGTGAGGGAAAAATTACTACAGGGTAATAACTTTTTGGAAAAAATTACCAAAATAGGAAAAAAATTTGTTTCTTCTTCATCCTAATTGTGAACCACTTTCTACTTTACGTCGTCCTTGTATGCATATTTTGCTGTCCTGAACAAATTACTCTGTACTCTGTCAAACGTTGCTTAGACTTCCTTTCATTAGATTTTATTTTTCCTGAACGAGGTAATTCATTAATTTTTCTTGCTAAATATTACCTGTTATTTTTTGGAGGACAATATTATCTATTATGCTGCTATAATTTGAGTTCCATATATTATTTATTCCTTTTAAGTCTATATCTATATTTACACATGTTTCTCAAAATTACTTGCCTTTATACAATCAACTTTTCACCTGCAATTCAAAATAGAATTGAAGGATACTCTGCTAATGTCATGATTAAAGGTACTCCAATGCTTCCCATCTATGTACAAATAAAAATGTACTTTTATCTATCCATGTATCTTTTACAACTAACCTATTAGATAAGAGATTAAGCCTCCATCTGATAAGTTAGTTAGAGATGAAATTTTTAAATTAGTGTTGGTTGACTTTTCAAAAATTAACTATAATTTTTGTTGATTTTATAGAAAAAGACAAAAACTGATATGAAAATTTTGAGTTATAACTTGAATTCCAAACAGAAGCTAATTTTTAAATTTTATCAATGTTGTTTATGCTAATTCAATTAATTTCTTACTTTATTAGTTTGTTAATCTATTGCTGATGTTGAATCAAGTTATGAATAAAGGATAATACATATACACAATATTGTTTTTCCATGCTCACAAGTTCAACTCTTCTCAAATTATGTAAATCTGTCGTCACCCCCCTCACTATTCTTTATCATCTTTTATTCACAAACACTTCAACTATTCAATACCTTGCCAACACCTCCAGAATAAACCATGTCATCATTCAAAAAAAAAAAAAAAAACTGTACATCTTGCACTCATTGTCTTCGAATACTCAAACCAAAGAAATTTGAAAATCGCACTGTAAGTACAAAAACCTTTAATATAATCTTTTCCTAATATTTACCCCAAATCATTTGAGTTAATTTTCCCTTTGCTTTAAAATAAATAATACGTAATATATAAAGCTCTTATAATTTACTTTCTTTAGAGAAAATACCTCGCAAATTTGCTAAAGCCCTTGTTTAAGCCAACATTAACAACACAGTAAAAATCAAGACTCATCTTGATATATACTACGTTCGCCCATACTACTCTCAACGAGGCTCATTGCATTTCAACACTAACTGGAAAAATATCGTAAAAAAACAACGCTTGAAAACTGGGAATAGGCTTGCCTTCACCTTGAAGAAGGATATATCACTCATCCTCACAATATTTGCTGAGTCAGAATCCAAAACACAATTCAAAATGTTGTTCCACAAAAAAGTTGGAACTTTAACTTGCTACTAACATCATGCTTATATATTCTACACGATTATTACATAGAACTTTTCTTCTTTTAAGCTTTCAATCAAGTAATATTTGCAAATATTCTTTACATTGATCATTTTTCTCTTCATTATGTATTATTTTACCACGTTCATTTTACTTTGCTAACCTCTTGTACCTTTCATTGTAGTTACCTTATACCTTTTGACCATCGCCTTCATTTTTCTTAATCAACATTACTTTGTTTTTCTTTGCAGGCTAAACAAAAATTTCTTCACAAATTTCTGTCCATGTAATCAACCAAGAAGCCTTGTTGACTTCTGGCACTTGAATATTATGTACGACATTAGAGCAACTTTTTATTTATTTATTTTTTAATGTTATCCATTCTGTACATGTTCTCCTTCACCTAAGCTAGTTGCTTGGTCAAGACAATAATTGCAACTTTTTAACATAAATTGTTGTACCCAAAGCTAATTTTGTAAGAAAATTTTAAATCAAACGGTCATCACTTTTTTAGGTCGATGATATCACCTTATACTGATCAAAACGCAAATAATAACAACATGACATTTTTCATGCCATAGCCCCTTTTCAAGTTTTAACTATATCCATTACAAACATGAATCACATTTGCAAAAAACTAACCATCAATGTCCTAATTGAACGAAAGTAGTATAGTCAACATTAATTATCCACTAAAAATATAAGACACTTATATGTAAGTTAAATTAAATATTCATTTTTTTTATATTTACATATTTTCCCTGCTATTATATTTAATCAAAATAGTGGGTATTCAAAAATATTAAGTTTTTCACGTGAAAATAGGTTTTGAAAATCCAACCTCCAGTATCATCATACAAATGAAAATAAAAGCAGGAAATAAAAATACAGATATCCAAACCTAGTTTAGAGAGATAGTTAAATTATACATGAACGACTGGAACGAAAGTACAAATAAATCACCACTGAACCACAGTGGCCTTGAAATCGCACTTGTCAACTCGATGCTACTCCTAGTTTCTCCTAGGGGGGTTTAATATAATAAAACATGAGCTACGAGCTCAGTAGGATACAATTGACTTATTTAAAATATTTAAACTTTGAAAAGGTTGACAGGACTATTATAAAAATCATAACAACGCTAAAACAATTTAAATAAAATAAACAAACAAATGCATAAATAAATTCGTTAAACATAATTTACTCATATATCTAGCTAAGCAGGAAACACCACCGCAGTGAAACACCACCGAAGTGGACCGACTGGTTAAAGATAACATCTTGACACCCAACAAGCCCTAATAAATAAAAATGTCATTTGCCGGTTTCTAACCTGTCAGAGTTTCAACTTCTCATTTAACACATTTGGACATACAAGCCAAGTCTCAAAACATCTCACTTTAAACTCTCAAAATAATGTATCTGCTTATATATTAATATCATTTCACCCAAAACATTTTGTATGTATATATATACATATTCTCCATTTAAATCATTTTTCATAAAACCATTTTATTTTCAAAATGGGTTTTAAAACTAGAATCTCACAAAATAATAAACCAAACATTTCTTACAAAAGTAGGGTTGGCATATCCTACAATCATTTTAATAAAAAACAGTGAGGGGGAATGTATCCTACCTCTTTTGTAAAAAATCAACAGATAACTTCACTTCATGCAAACCAATACTCCTTGCTCTGGTCACCAAATCGTTAAATTCAACAACATAGATAAATTTAATTATATGTCACAACACAAATCTTAATTAAACTAAATACTAGGTCTAATTAGGGTATTTTTCTGTACCGTATTAAAATAATTTTTGCGGTAGTTATTTTAAAATTGTTATTTTTGTTTAAAATCACATGCATGCAAATCAGTTTAGAAAACTCATCCAAAGCAAAACCAAAACAATTCCAAATCAGTTTAGAAAAGCATTCAACAATTTTCAAAACATACGCAACCCGGAATTTAATTTAAAACCCATAATACTACACACTTAGGCTTTGTTTGGCGTTTCAGTTTAACTTTAACTAAACTGTACTTTTTTATCTCAGTTTTTGTTTTGTTTTTTTTTTTTTTGGTTTTTTTGAAAAGTCAACAAATTTATAACTACATTTTGAAAAGTCAATCAATTTAAACTTAAAAACTTCATCTCCAACCATCAAACCAAACGCAAGTTTAATGTGCACTCAACGGTGGGTTAGTACTGTAGAAAACCAATAACTAATTTGAGAACAAGAGAAAGCTATGGCTTCTTATCCCAATTGATGAATCTAAATAATACATTAATGGAGCTTTATATAGACTAACTTGAAAATTATATATATATATATATATATATAAGAGTAATCTATACTTAATGCTAAAAAGAAGGAAACCTAATAATAATAAGTAATAAATAAATATAAAATTATATAATCTAACATCACCCCTTAAACTCACGATGCTGCTACAAGTAGCATTAAGAGTTTGTCAAATAAGAAATGGAAACACGAAGCAGAAAATCACTTCGGTAAGTGTAAGACCCGAATTTTTCTATGGACTTATGATTTCTTTATACATGAGGAATTAAAGTCCATATTATGTGTTTATAGAATGTTTCATGAAAATTATAAATATCAATGTGAAATTCATAATTTTATAAGTAAATGTGAAAATTATAAATGCCAGGGTACTACCAGCACTTGAGGATCAGCCTGCTGTACCGGAAATTCCTGAGGCTATCCGGTGATTCCCAAACACCCTATGGCTCCTGAAGTACCTATGGCGCCTGTAGCTGTTCCACCAGCACCCCTGGTTCGAACTCCAGAAGAATTATACGACAGATTTCGGCACATGAAGGCACTAGAATTTGAAGGGTCTACAAACCCTCTTGAGGCCGACAATTGGTTAATCGACCTCCAGGTTGTCCTGAACTTCCTTAGGCTCGACGATCAAGAGAAAGTCCTCTGTGCATCCTTTATGCTAAGGAAGGACGCTCGCCTTTGGTGGGAAACAGTCCAGATCCGACGAGACGCTACCCAGATGACGTGGGAGGACTTTGTTGAGGAGTTTAAGGAGAAATACTTCAACACGGAGGTCATGGAAGCTCAGCAGGATGAGTTTAATAATTTTTGCCAGGGAAATTTTTCTGTAGCTGAAGCTGTTAGGAAGTTTGAACAGCTAACACGTCTCTGCCCTCACCTTATCGGTTCCGAGAGGGACAAAGTAAGACGGATGATGAGGATGTTCTGCTCGTACTTGGCCATGATGATTAGCAGTGGCCCCTACCCACCAATCATTGTTGCTGAATGTGTCAGTCGGGCAATTCGAGCAGAATATTAGGTAGGACAGAACAAAGCGCAACGGGCAAAATTCTTCAAGGAAAAGAATGAGGAGAAGGCCCTAGCCAAGCAGAGCCAGGTTAGACCAAGCCAAACTACGCAGTCGAAAGGTCAAGGAGGATCTTCTGGTCAACACGGCAACAAGCCGTATGGCAACAACCAATAGAAGAGGAAATGGAATGCTGGAGGACAAGGGAATCAACAGAATTTTCCCCAAAAGAATAACACTCCTGATAACAACGGAAATCCCACTTGTCAGAAATGTGGGAAGAAGCATCCGGGAGACTGCCGTGTTGGAACCAATCGCTGCTATCGATGTGGCAAGGAAGGCCACTATGCCAAGAATTGCAACGTTAATTTCCAAAATCCTCAGAACCATCAGAAGGGTCAAGGATATCAGCTTCACGCGACACAAATGAGACTCGAAGGGCCTGTAATCTCGCAAGGCAGACTTGAAGCTCCGGAACCACAAGGACGCATTTATGCCTACACCAAGGAAGATGTACAGGCTAGACCATCCACTATGGTAACAGGTCAGCTTCCTTTTGCCCAACAAGATGCCTACGTGTTAATTGATTCTGGAGCTATGCATTCATTTACATCGTCTAAGTTTGCTAAGAAACTAGGTAGAGACAGTGATAAGATCGGAAGAACCTTCCGAACTGCATTACCCTCTGGGGAAATTTTGTTGTTAGATTATTGGATACGTCACATTCCAATAATTATATGTGGTAGGGAAATGTATGTCAACCTGATCATCATTGATCTATACGACTACGACGTTATCCTGGGTATGGGTTTCCTGAAAAAGTACAACGCAGTTATAGACTGTCAATGTCGTGCTGTCACGTTCAAGCCATTTGGAGACGAGGAGTTTATTTTCAGAGGATCGACTCCAAAACAGCCAAAAATGTTCATTTCTGTGCTAAAGGCTAGGAAGTTGTTGGCAGAAGAATGTAGTGGATTTCTAGCCAACATGGTGGACCAGACGCAAGAGACCAAGAGTAGGCCGGAAGGAGTACCAATAGTCAAGGATTTTATAGAAGTTTTTCAGGAAGAATTGCCAGGATTGCCGTCGGAGCGAGAAATCTCTTTTAAGATTGAATTGCTTCATGGATCAGCACCAGTGTCCAAGGCACCTTAAGGAATTGCAAGTTCAGTTGCAAGAGCTCCTGGATCGAGGATTCATCCGTCAGAGCTATTAACCATGGGGAGCCCCAGTTTTGTTTGTTAAGAAGAAGGACGGCACTCTTAGGATGTGCATTGACTATCGGGAATTAAATAAGATCACCATCAAGAATAAGTATCCCTTGCCTAGGATCGACGATCTGTTCGACCAATTGAAGGGAGCTTCAATTTTTTCGAAAATTGATCTGCGATCAGGATATCACCAGCTCCGAATTAGGGAAGGAGATGTTCCAAAGACGGCGTTTCGTACACGATATGGACACTACGAGTTCCTCGTTATGCCATTTGGACTGACAAATGCTCTAGCTGCTTTTATGGACCTGATGAATCGAGTGTTCAAGGATTGTTTGGATAAGTTCGTTATTGTCTTTACAGACGATATCTTGATTTATTTAAGGTCAAAGGAGGAGCATGAAGAGCACCTAAGGATTGCTTTACGGATTTTAAAGCAGAATCAGCTCTATGCTAAATTCACAAAGTGTGAATTTTGGTTGGAGAAGGTTCATTTTTTAGGACACGTGGTTTCTAAGGAAGGCATATCCGTAGATCCAGCTAAGATTGAAGCAGTAAGCAAATGGCCAGCTCTGAAAAACGTCACTGAAGTACGTAGTTTCCTCGGCTTAGCAGGCTACTACCGACGTTTTGTTGAGGGATTTGCCAAGATCGCGGCACCACCCACCGCACTCACGAGGAAGGGAAAGAAGTACGAATGGACGGCTAAGTGTGAAGAGCACTTTCAAGAACTCAAAAGTAAGCTGACGAGCGCTCCAATTCTTACAATTCCAGTCGTAGAAGAGGGAAACTTTGTAATATACAGTGATGCTTCCAAGATAGGATTAGGAGCCGTTCTCATGCAAAATGGAAAGGTGATCGCTTATGTGGCGCCCCGACCTACCCACGTGGGACTGATCACGCGAGCGGGGGACCGTCACCTTTTCCTTTACTTAAACCTTTGTAGAAAATTTCGGGAAAATTTTTTTTTTTCTTCTTTACTTTAAAAACTTCTTTTGAAACTTGAAAACTTAAACTTCTCTTTCTTTTAAAACTTGAGACTTCATCTTAAAATCGTGGCTTGAAACCCATGCACAAACTTGTGCATCGTACTTTAAAACATTTCATACATAACTTAACTTGTTATTTAAACATACATAAAAAACTTCATAACTTAAACATAATGCGGAAAAATATTGCGTAATGGTATCCCACACCGCCCTTCACTTGCTACATCGTCTCCAAGCCCACCAAGTAAGGCTGCAAGCCTTTATATCTCTACCTGCAGTATAGAATATATCTAATGAGCTTTCGCTCAACAAGTACAAACTTGAATCTCACAAAACATTTTTCATTTTAACATCTAGAAAACATACATCATCATATGCATATGCGTGAACTATTTATGTTCATTTATGCATTCCTTTTAACTTGTACTTATCTTTCATATGGGCCCCATAGTGTACGTACCATCATTTATTCAGCACGCCTCCAGATACAGTCAGGGTTTGCAAGGTCCTTAACTGCTCTGGGAAAACATAATTGATTACACCCTCCCGCATCAACGACAGGGCGATAATCCATAACTTTAACATGAAAAACCCTCCACCTGATGGGAGGTTGGTACGACACTTTACTTGTGATTTCTTACCATGTTATTTATCATTAGTGAACATGCCTCATGATGTCACTATATCATAATATAACTTTTTCATGCACATAGCATAGTTTGACATAACATGGCCTCTTTAACACATGGTATTCCTTTAAAATATGGCATTCTTTAAAACTTGAAAATCTTTAAATCATGACCTCTTTAAAACATGATGTCTTTAAAACATGGCATCTTTAAAAAACATAGCATTTAAACATAGCATTGCATATTCGAAAATACATTACTACTTCCATACCACTGGTGAGGTTTGTACTTACCTTAGGTCCTACGCTCTCGACTTATCATTCCTCGCGATATCTCAACAGGTTCCTATTCCTGTTTCAAACAAGGTGTAAGATAAGGTCATCTTATCTTACCATAAATCGTGACATATGATGTTGGTATCCTAACCAACATCCATGAGCAATCCTAGATGTATGTGCCGTATGTCCCCTCTAAAACCTCTTGTTAAACTTGATTGGTCACTTCTTTCTTCATGGGCTTATACTTTACTTTTACTCGATCCGTAATCCATTGGGTTATTATCTCATCAACAACCCTAGGTCTTAGCCCATTTCATTGATCTTGGTATCCTTTAGGGTTATAATGGGTAACCCTTAAGGTCAAACTTTTGGTCAACCCAAGTCAACATTTGATCAACTAAGGTCAACCCCCTTTGGGTTAAACGTTGGGCTTTGGGCTCAGCCTAGTAACTCGGATATAATTCTGGTTACCATCCGTAGTCGGCTTGATTACCAATTTTTACCTTAAAACTCCTTTTCTTTGATTTTTTGGAAAACATTGTATAACTATCTTCTAAAAATCCATTTATTTGCTTGTAAAAACTCTTACTTCCTTCATCTTGAAAATACTTGGCTAAAAATCCCATTTTCTTTACTTC
The DNA here is from genome assembly GCA_025413485.1 of Ficus microcarpa. Classification (NCBI taxonomy): domain Eukaryota; kingdom Viridiplantae; phylum Streptophyta; class Magnoliopsida; order Rosales; family Moraceae; genus Ficus; species Ficus microcarpa. The sequence goes on along the minus strand of CM046376.1, from coordinate 33,410,573 downwards.
TTGGAAAAATGTGGAATTTCAAATCCGAACCTTTAAAATTCCACTTCTCTTCTTAACTTGAAAAATCTTATTTTCCTTTAACTTGGAAAATTCCATTTTTCTTCAACTTGAAAACTTTGGGTGAATAATCCCAAAACTCTTAAAATTTCATTTCTCTTCTTAACATGGAAAAGTTGAGGAAATTTTGAACTTTAAAATCATTTGATCTAAAAACTTTAAAATCTCTTTCTTTTCTTAACTTAAAAGAGTTGAAGAATAACCCTTAAAACTCTTACTTTTACTTGTAAAAATTTACGTTTTCAAATGGATCTTCATAAAAATCATTTAAGGCTGAAAACTACCTTTGGAACAGTTTCCATAGTTAAAACAACGGTTTAAAGACAATTTTACAATTTTTAGAAAGCATTTGTAAACTGTAAACTAAGGTGCTGGAATTTTCGGATTCCCTGCGTACCCTTAGTAAAACAAACCCAGTTTAAAAATCTGTTCATAATCTGAAAAACTTGTCTTCACAAAAGTTGTAGCTATCGAAAAATACTAAAACTTTTGTGTTTTGTGTAAAATCCAGTTCTGCCTAGATTAGTACCAGTTTTCGTTTGAAACTGGTTGACCCTGGAAAACCGAGTGAAAACTGGGTCTGGGGATCAGCCACAGGTTTTCATAAAAACGAAGGCCATTGGAGCCTTATTTTAGAAATCTGTCCACATTGTTCTTTAGAAAGAACCCTTATGAACAACTTTCGTGTTTTAACTTTTACCTAGTTCGGCCTCTAAGGGCCTTAAAATTTCACTTTCCCGAAACTGGCCAGTTTCGAATCCGAAATGGCAGTTTCGGTTGCTTAGCTCGGTTTACGTCCTATTTCGTAGATTCTATCTCGACCGATCACATCGGGAGCTTATACATAAATCAAGCAGCGTTTCTAACGTCCCATACATTCATGCATGTCACTCCATCATACCCATGCAGCCCTCAAAAACCGACTATCCAAGTCTTTGGCTACATGGTGTTCTAGCCTTTGTATTCCCTTGAATCAGGCATCACATTCATCCTTGAACTAGCAACCAAATCAGCCACTGCTTGGGCAGATTTTGTGACCAAAATTAGGGGACATTACCATCACATCTAGCATGCATCCTAACCATTTTTCAAGCATAAAAACATGCAAGCAAACATCATCATCAAGCCAACCAAACCCTAATCCCTAATCAAGCACATACACCGAAATCTAGGGCTGAAAAAAATAAAATGGACTTATGTCCTTACAAACCAACTTGAATCACCATAAAAATGCTTACTTTGAACTTAATTTCAAGCTTGGTTCAAGAAATTACTTTAACCCATGTTAGGGTTTGAAAATCCCAAAGTTCCTCATTTGGTTCCATGGCTCACGGTTTTGGCTCCACCATGGCACCCAAAATCTTTCTTTTGGTTCCTCTCCAAAAGCCGAACTCAAACCCCATGATTTTCCCTAAAAAATTTCCAGATTTTCATCTCCTTTTTCACTCCCCAAACCCACAGTTTTTGTGCCCAAAAATGGGTCTCCAAGCCTGCAAAATTTCTCTTCTTCCTCCCTAGTGAACCCGAGCAACTCACAAGCAAAAGTCCTCTAGAATTTTTCTGATTTTTCTTCTCCTTCTCTCCCTCTCACCCCACGGTTTTGAGCAGCAAAATGGGCAGAGTTTGGCTGCCTTTCATCAATAAAAATGGGTCTTTTTGGGTGGCTTATATAGAGCAAAAGGGCGAGGAGTGGGCTGTCAAGGCTGCCGAACCTTGGGGACAAAGGGGAATGGTGTTGATCACACTTTTTCCTTAATTTAAGGCTTTATCCCATGCCTTTCTTTTCCCTTAGCTGGCCGAAAATCTAGGGGAGGGGAGATGGGGTTGTGGCCGAATGGTGTGGTGGAAAAAGGCTCCACACCTCACCAACTTAGTTCACACCTTGTGAGATCATTAGGGAGACATCATTCCTTAAATTAGGGCTTTTCCTCATCCTTCTTCTCTTGGTGCAGCCGAAATTTAGGGGGGGAAGTGGGAGTGATGGGCTGCCGGATTTTAAGGGGAAAGGTGGCAGAAAAATTGAATGAAAAAGGGGTGTGGTGGTTGGTGAGTTGGCCCTTAATTCATGGCTTTTCCTTTCCTTTTTCCATGTGCTTGCCGAAAATTTATGGGAGGGAAATGGGAGCATGGCCGAAAATTGGGTGAGCAAGGGGAAGCTAGAAGGAGCTAGAGTCTTCTAGAATTTTCTTTCAAAGCCACCTAAGGCTTGTGATGTCACACACATGAAGTCATCCCTTAAAACAAGGGTCTTGTTTGGTTCTTGGCTCCTTTTCCAATTTAATTCATTTTTCTTGTGCCACACAGTTATGTCAAATATGTGCTCCGTATTTTGGTCCAAAATTTTTCCGTGTAAAATCGGACCGAAAACTTTCTTTCTCCAATTTTTCGGAGACCTTTTTGCCCTTTAATCTTAGTTCGGTGTGCTTGATTTCTAGAGTGGTTTTACGGCTTATTCTTACTTTCTTGACCATAAAAAGTTTTTGCAGTCTCTTCTTATACTGCATTTTATCATATTTCGAGGTCAACGCTTTGACCCGTCCCTAGTCAAATTTGACTTTTTGGTCAAACCTTTGACTTTCGTAAAATTACATCTTTTTTTCATTCTTTTTGACTCAAAATGCTGCTATTAGGCTCGGCATCCTCTTCAGAGTCTCATAGCCGATTAAAAGAAAATTATAACCTTGGCTAATAAAATTATGAATTTCACATGGCCATTCATAATTTTCCATGAAACACCTCATAAACACAACATGCGGACTTCTAATTTCTAATAAAAAGAGAAATCTTAAGTCCATGAAAATTCCGAGTATTACATCCTACCCTCCTTAAAATATTTTCGTCCTCGAAAATTCTGACAATTCTACGTGGCTTTTCGCAAAATCCACCATAGATCCAAAATGGTCTGCTCATGTTCCCATTTTTAATACCTTAATGGGATCATATCTTTTATATAGAACCATAATCTTCCTTCTATTTCATCTTATTTCATACCTCATATCCTCGTACTTTCATGCTTTCATGCTTACTTTCGTCATTCTTTCATTCCTATCGTCATACTTTCATCATGTTCATCATATCATCTTACTTATCATCATACTTTTCATCATACTTTCATTCTTTCATATATGTCATCGTACTTATCATTTCTTCATATTGCATCACAAGAACCATATATCTTCGTGAAATTTCTTAGCAAGTTTATCATATAACTTGCAATTTTGAAAAGCATATTATATCATATAGCTTGTCCATACATGAAAAATACATCGTATCCTTATATTTAAGATACTGTTCTTTAACTTTAATTGAGGGCTCAGCGAATATTGAAAATATTTTTCTTTCAATTTAGTTGAAACTGAGGATCCTCTTGGTACATTGTTAATCTCATGCTATTAGAACTATTTTCTTTTCATGGTGGCCCCTCTCTTGGAATTTCTTCCTCAAGGATTCGGCCGTCTTGCATAACATGGTGGCCCCTTTCTTGGAATTTTATTCCTCAAGGATTTGGCCAAGGACCCCTCTCTTGGAATTTCTTCCTCAAGGATTTGGCCCTTTACATTACATAACATGATTTGGTTCTAATTTCGCATAAGACCAAGCACCATACATGAAAATAACTTCTTTAAATCCTTTCCATATTATTCATGGAAAATAATAATAAATAATATTCTTGAAAACATTTTTCTGTTCGAGTGATGCAATCAAAGACATACTTGATTCAACTAGCTCTTTTCATTTATTAGCCAGCAGAAACTTCTCTTTTTACCTTTAGCATTTCCTTTAAAGCATATAGGCATAATTTTAGCTCTAGGGAATATCTAAAACTTCCCATTATCACATACTTTTTTTTACTTAGAAGGTTGTTATCAATCTCAACCTTATTAATGTCATCATCATTCTTATGATATACCAATTCTCATTGGTAGCATCTAACTCATATCGGCATATTGCCTAGTTGCTATTCCCGAATCAAGGCATTATACATTTCTTCCCCATATTCATCATCATACCTGAGATACGGTGATAGGCTATATATCGATAAAGCCTATTCCTTTCTTGTTGCTATTCTAGCAATCATAACTTAGCTTCTATAATTGCAAGATTAGACTCTTGCAAAAATTTGGTTCGCTCATATGCACAGCGAACCATCTTCTATTTCTAACTTCTAATCCTTCACATCATCATCGTCATCATCATCGTCATTACCATCATCATTGTCATCATCATCATCATCATCATCGTCATTACCATCATCATTATCATCATCATCATCATCATCATCATTAGCTTACCCTCTTACATACCCATCATGGTAGTTTCTAGGGTCAGGGAAATACATATGTATATCATATGTGATCCCATAAAATAAAAAACACTATGGGTATCACTCCCCGTGAAACATTAATGAGATAGACTCATTACTTAAAATAATTTAACTTACTTGGGCCGTTGCGGAGACGATGTGAAGCAAAGTGAAGTAGGCTGGCAGGATACCGCTCTGATACCATCTCTATGGCGCCCCGACCTACCCACGTGGGACCGACCATGCGAGCGGGGGACCGTCACCTTTACCTTTACTTAAACCTTTGTAGAAAATTTCGGATATTACATCCTTTTTCTTTCTTTTTGACTCAAAATGTCGCTATTAGGCTCGGCATCCTCTTCAGAGTCTCATAGCCGATTAAAAGAAAATTCTAACCTTGGTTAATAAAATTATGAATTTTACATGGCCATTCATAATTTTCCATGAAACATCTCATAAACACAACATGCGGACTTCTAATTTCTAATAAAAAGAGAAATCTTAAGTCCATGAAAATTCCGGGTATTACAGCTTATGCTTCACGACCGCTTAAGGATCATGAGAAGAACTATCCGACGCATGATTTGGAACTTGCGGCGGTAGTATTTGCGCTCAAAATTTGGAGACACTATCTTTACGGCACTAAGCGTGAAGTTTATACAGATCATCAGAGTTTGAAGTATATCTTCATACAAAAGGAGCTCAACATGAGACAAAGAAGATGGCTAGAATTAGTGAAGGATTATGATATAGACATCCGATACCATCCTGGGAAGGCTAACAAGGTAGCCGATGCCCTTAGTCGGAAGTCATCTTCCTCGTTAATGTTGATTCAATCCTTGATCGAGCCCCTTCAAAAGGAACTAGTGGAAGCTAGAATTGAGCTTGTTACGGGAGGTTTAGCTGCCCTAACCTTCCAACCTACCATTTTGGATGGTATGAAGGAGCGTCAAGAAGCAGACGCCTTGCTACTTAGGATGAGAAATGAAGTTTTAGAAGGAAAGGAATTGGACTTCAACATATCTAATGAGGGCATACTCTATCGGAAAAATAGACTATGCATTCCTAACGAAGACGAGCTGAAGGAGCGAATCATGAAAGAAGCCCATGAGACTCCCTATTCTGTTCATCCTGGAGCCACAAAGATGTACAAAGATTTGAAGGAAAGCTTTTGGTGGCCCAAAATGAAGAATGACGTTGCTACGTTTGTCAGTAAGTGCCTTACTTGTCAAAAAGTGAAGGCGGAAGACCAACGTCCAGGAGGAGAACTGCAGAAAATCTCCATCCCATAATGGAAATGGGACCAAGTAACGATGGATTTCGTAGTTGGATTACCCCGAACTCCCAGCGGCAACGATGCTATTTGGGTGATTGTTGATCGATTAACAAAGTCCGCGCACTTTGTGGCCATCAAGCTTAGCTTTTCAGTGGACCAACTGGCGGAACAATACGTTGCGCAGATGATTCGCTATCATGGGATTCCAAAATTGATTTTCTCGGATCGCGATGGTCGCTTCACTTCTAAATTTTGGAGAAGTGTACATCAAGCGATGGGTACAAAGCTTACTTTTAGTACAGCTTTTCACCCTCAGACGGATGGACAATCAGAAAGGACCATTCAGACTCTAGAAGATATGCTACGAGCATGCGTAATGGACTTCAAAGGAACTTGGGATGAGAAGCTTCCTTTGATTGAGTTCTCGTACAACAACAGTTTCCAAGCTTCGATTGGAATGGCTCCTTATGAAGCCTTATATGGGAGAAAGTGTAGATCTCCAGTCCATTGGTACGAGACAAGAGAGAAGGAACTTGTGTCTATGGACTTCATTCGAAGAACCACGGAGGCCGTAAAGCTTATACGTCAGCGGATGGAGACTGCATTTAGTCGACAAAAGAGTTATGCCGACAAACGCAGAAGGCCTCTAGAATTCCAAATAGGAGATGTAAGACCCGAATTTTCATAGACTCATGATTTCTTTATTTATAAAGAATTAAAGTCTATATTATGTGTTTATAATGTGTTTTATGAAAAATTATGAATAGCAATGGGAAATTCATAATTTTATTTGTTAATGTTTGATTCTCGATGATTTTGCTAAAGGACTCAAAATAGAATGCCGAGGTTAGCAACCGGCTTTTGAGTCCAAAAGAATGAAGAAGTATGTGATTTTACGGAAGTCAAAGTTTGACCAAGACGGGTCACAACGTCGACTTCACAAGTATGATGAAGGAGTATAGAAAACGTTTTTTTTATGATCAAGATAATAGGAATAAGCCGTAAAACCACCCTAGAAAATCAAGCACACCGAGTTAGGATTAAGGGCAAAAAGGTCTCCGAAAAATAAGAAAGAAATCTTTACGGTCCGATTTTATACAGAAAAAGTTTGGACCAAAGTACCGTATGGAAACACGGAGCCCAGTATTAGAAATATCTGTTGTAAGACCCGAAATTTTGAAGACTTGTAATCTCCTTGTTCATAAAGAATTAGAGTCTAATTTATGTATCCATGATGTGTTATATGAAAAATTATGAATAATAATGAGAAATTCATAATTTTATTTAAACGATGTTCGAGTCCTCATTTAATAATTTTGAGACTCAATTAATGTTTTACGAGCCAAGAATGAAGTTTTTAAAGGAAAAAGAATGAAAAATGACGAAATTTTATGAAAGTCAACTTTGACCGAAAAAGTCAAAGGTTTGACCGAAAAAGTCAAAGGGTTGACCAAAAGTCAAAGGGTCGGCCAAAAAAAAGTTTGACCGGGACGGGTCACAACGTCGACTTTACAAGTATGATGAAGGAATATGAAAAGAAACTCCAAAAATGAAGTTTTATAAGCCATAAATCCACCCTAGAAAAATCAAGCACACCGAAAAAGAATTAAGGGCAAAAAGGTCTCCGAAAAATTGGAGAAAGAGAGTTTCGGTCCAAAAATTTTATGGAAGAATTTTTGGATCAAAATGTGAAATAAAAATGCTCATCACAGTGTTGGAAATAACTGTAGAGCGCGAAAGGAGCCGTGAATGAACGAGACGGCCAAACAAGGCATTAAGAGAGCTAGTGGAAGGTGACATCAACCTCTTGACATCACCCTCCACCAACCCAAGGCTACACATGTGGACTCCCGCATTCCCTTAAAGAATTCGGCAACTAGTAGGGAAAAGAGAAAAAAATTGGTTAGTTGGAAACCAATGGAGACTTGAAAGCCAACCAAGAACCCAACAAAAATCAAGGACACATGCCCATGCTTGTGATCTCATTCTCCACTAACCAAAGATTGAGTTTGTCCTCCCTTTCCCCATTTTCGGCTGCATCATGAGAGAAAGAAAGAAAAGAAAATCAAAAGAGACAAGTAAAGTGTGACATAAAGCCATGATTTAAGGACCAAAAAGTTGAACAACATGGGAGAAAATTTGTGAGATCTTTAGGACCAATCAAGAGAGGACACATGTCCCTCCTTACCCTTTAATTTTCGGCAACCAAGGCAGCCATCCCCCTCCCTTTGGTCGGCAACAGCTGGTGGCAACAAAGAAAAAAAAAATGGGAACAAAGGCTAGACATCAAGCCTTAAATCAAAGAAAAGGTGCAACCACTCTTGTCCATCAAGTCCCCTCACTCTCTAGTCATTTTTGTTCAACCAAAAATGAGTCAAACCCATGCCTTTTCCACCCCAAAAATCTGGCTCCAACCACCCCATTTTCAGCCCTTGGATTCGGCAGCCAACAAGGAAGAGAATGACAAGACAAAAGCCTTGAACCAAGGGACAAGAAAGCAACCACTCTAGTCATTCAAGACATTTCATCTTTTCCTTTCTCTTTTCCTTGTCAAAGCAGCCAAAAGCTTTGCCTTTCCCTTGTGATTTTCGGCAGCAAAGAGGAAGGAGAGAGAGAGAGTGAATCAAAGAGATTTTTGGAGTCTTCCATCTCCTTGGTGAGTTCGGTTTCTAGAGAGAAAGAGCTAGAGAAAGGTTGGAAAATTTCTTGTGAGCTTGAGTGTGTTGGCCGAGCAAGAGGGAGATGAACAAGGGGTGAATGAAACTTGGAGAATTTTTGGTTCAAGATGTTCGGATTGGAGTGGTCTAGCAAGGAACCAAGAAGAAAAATTTTGGTGCATCTTTTGTTACCAAAACCGTGAGCAACCAAGAGCAACCAAGAGCAAGAAGAGTTTGAGAAAATTTAGTGGATTTCTTCAAGACTTGGCCGAACAAGGAAGAGAAGAAAAAGGTAAGAAAAACTTGGTTTTTCTTCATATGATTTTCGGTTTTTGGTTAGAAGCAAGAAGAGCTAACAACAAAAATTTTTGGATACATTTTTCATGAAGAAACTGTGGGCTAAGAGCAAGCCAAGGAAGGAAGGAAATCTTTGGATTTTCAAAACCCTAACTTGGGTTGAGGTAAAATCTCCTAAACCACCTTGAATCTAAGCTTTATTTAAGTGTTTTTGATGTTGATTCAAGTGGTTTGTAAGGACATAAGTCCATTTAATTTTCTGCCCTCATCTATGGTGTGTGTGTGCTTGATAAGGTTAGGTTGGTTGGCTGATTTTTTTTTAATGCTTGATTGCTTTAAAATTTGTGCTTGAAAATGATGGATTTTTCATGCTAGAAGATAGGTTGTATATCCCATAAGTTTAGGCCAAAGATCTGCCCTTGGCAGCCAAGAGAGCATGCTAGACTTAGGGATGGATTTTGTGTGATGGTATGTGATGGTGCATGAGTTAGAACCATGTAACCCTAATCTTTTTAATTTTCGGATTTGGGGTTGCATGAGTAGATGAGATGGATTTATGGGTTGTAATGGGACGTTAGAAGCACTGCTTGATGATGTCTAAGCTCCCGATGTGATCGGTCGAGATAGATTCCGCGAATAGGACGTAAACCGAAGAGAGGAACCGAAACTGCCAATTCGGATTCGAATCTGGTCAGTTTCGGGAAAGGGTAATTTCAAGGCCCTTAGAGGCCGAATGAGGTAAAACTCAAAACACGAAAGTTGTTCGGAACAACTTTTCCTAGAGGACATCACGGACAGAATGTCGAAAAAAGGCTCCAAAGGCCTTCGTTTTACCCAAAACCCGTGGCTGAACCCTGGGACGTTCTCCACACAGTTTTTCAGAGTTAACCCGTTTTCAAATAAAAACTGGTACAGATCTAGGCCAAACTAGATTTTGTGCAAAACACGAAAGTTTTAGTATTTTTTGATAGCTACAATTTTCGTGAAGAGAAGTTTTTCAGATTCCAAGCCAATTTTTAAACTGGGCGCGTTTTGTGAGAGACGCGCAGAGAGCCCGAAATATTGCAAATGAGTCTCACGAAAATATTTTCTAGAAAAATCATGAAGTGTTCTAAAATGGTCATTTTAGCATCGGAAACCATTCCAAAGGCGGGTTCTGACCCCCAAATAATTTTATAAAAGATTTGTTTCAAAAACCATGAATTTTAAGGGCTCGGGTTTGAAATTCACATTTTTCTCCAAAGTAAAGAAAAAGAGGGTTTCGACCAAACATTTCCAAGTTAAAGAAAATAATGAAATTTAAGCCAATGAATTTTCTAATTAAAGGAGTTAGAATTTTTACAAGCAAAATGAAGGATTTTTGGAAGTTAATCACACAAGATTTTCCAAAAATAAGGAAGAGAAATTTTAAAGTAAAATTGGTAAACAAGCCGATTACGAACGGTAACCGGATATTATATCCGAGTTACAAACCCAAGGATAACCAAGGGTTGACAAAAGGTTGACCCAAGGTTAATTAAGGTTAACCTTAAGGGTTACCCAATATAACCCTAAGGGATACCCACATGTATAATGGGCTCAGATTTAATGGGTTAAAGGAAATAACCCAATAACAAGGATGTATGAGCAAAGCCCATTAATAGAACAAGGCTCTAAACCAAAAGGGTTACCCAACGTAACCTCTTAAGGATTTAATCGAAGTTCAATAAAGAATGGGGATTAAAGTGGCCAAGATGGATAACATGTATAGGGGACATACAACCAAAAGTAAACGTGAGTGTTGGTAGGTCACCAACACCTTACGAAAGGATCCTGATCCTATATTTTTGGTATATCAGGAAAGTGAATTGCCGTTGCCGACGATTTAAGGAACGAGATTCTAAGGATACGGCACTAGAGGTAAGTACAAACCTCACCTGCAGTATGAAAACTAGTAAATTATGTTCAAGTATGTGGTTTTCAAATATGCTGCAATATGTTGTGTGCTATATCTATGAAATGCCATGTTTTATGAAAAGTGCTATTTTTGCGAAATGCCATGTTTATAAAAGGTGCTATTTTCGTAAAATGCCATGTTTATAAAAGGTGCTATTTACGTAAAATGCCATGTTTATAAAAAGTGCTATTTTTGCAAAAGATTATAAAGGTGATATAATTGCAAAATGTCATGTTTATGAAAATGTCATGTTTGCAAATGCCATGAATGAAAAGAATGCCATGCCATGTTATTAATGAGATAAAAAGTATGTTATCATATAGTGACATCATAGGGTATGTTCACTAAAGATAAATAACACGGTAAGAAATCACAAGTAAGGTGTCGTACCAACCCCGCCAAGGTGGAGGATTTTTATATACAAGTTATGGATTCACCCTCACGCTGATGTAAGAGGGTGTAATCACTTGTGTTTTCCTGGAGCAGTTAGGGACTTGCAACCCCATCTAACTGTATCCAGCGGCGCGCTATATGTTAAGGGTACATATACTATGGGGCCCATAAGAAAGGTAAGAAAGTTAAAAGAAATGCATAAATGGAACATAAACGGTTCACGCATATGCATATGATGATGTATGTTTTTTTTATGATGTTTTAAATGTTTTGTGAGATTATGTTTGTGCTTACTGGGCGAAAGCTCATCAAGTTATATTTCATACTGTAGGTAAGAAACCCGCAGCTTAATGCTGGGCATTGTTGGAGCGGTGTGGCGGCAGACGAAGGCGGTATGGATACCACTACGCATAGTTTCCGCAAATCTTTTGATGTAAAGAAGTTTTTGTATATAAGCATGTATGATAAAGATAAATTATGCTTTATGGTATTTTGGAACTAAATACCTTAAGTAAACGTTTACTTAAGTAGTAATGATGTATTACTAAAGACAAATGTTTTATAAGTAAGTTTCAAAAAAAAAATATATTCCTAATTTTTAAGTAAGTAAGTAAGTAATCTAAGGAGTGACGGCCCTACGTAGTAAGGGGGCGTCACATCTGTGTAGCACAAGAAAAATGGATTATTTTGAAGAAAAACCAAAAGAACCAAACGAGGCCCTTGTTTTTAAGAGATGACCTCATGAAGATGACCTCATAAGGATGAGCTAAGATTAGTAGGATGTGGAGCCTTCTCCACCACCCAAAGGGATGCCACTTGCCCCTTCCCATATTTGGCCACAACAGCCCCATACCCTCCCCCTTTCCTCTATAAATACCCCCCATAAATCCCATTCTTTTTAATCAAAAAAGGCAGCCAAACTCTTGCCATTTTGCTACTCAAAAACCGTGGGTAAGGAGGAGAAAAAGAGGAGAGAAAATCAGAAATTTTCTTAGGGCTTTTACTCCTTGGGTGTTTGGGTTTGCTAGGGAGAAAGAAAGCAAAATTTTGAGAACTTGGAGACCCATTTTTGGGTGTGAAGCCGTGGGTTTGGGGAGGTGTAAGGGGAAGTGAAAAAGCTGGAAAATAAAATTTTGGGAAAATCTTGTGGTTGTGTTCGGTGGTGAGTGGATCTAGCAAGGAATCAACCAAAAGAAAATTTTTGGTTACCTTACCTAGGTGAAGCCGTGAGCTAGGAGGGCCAAGGGGAGCAAAGGAGATCTTGGATTTTCAAACCCTAACTTGGGTTTAAGATAAACTCTTGAACCAATCTCGAAATTAAGTTCAATTTGAGCATTTTATTGTGGTTCAAGATGGATTTGTAAGGACATAAGTCCATTTTATTTTTCTAGCCCTAGATTTGTTGGTGTGTGCTTGATTAGGGATTAGGGTTTGGTTGGCTTGATTTTGATAATTGCTTGCTTGAGTTTGTGCTTGAAAAATTGCTAGGATGCATGCTAGATGTGGTTGGTATGTCCCCTAATTTTTTGGTCACAAAATCTGCCCAAGGCAGTGGAATGTGGCTGCTAGTTCAATGGTGAATGTGATGATGAATGTTTGATCTTGATGCTAGGCTAGAAACCATGCAACCCAAGGATAGAGCTTTCGGTTTAGGGTTGCATGGGCACATGGGAGTAGCTTGATTGAATGTATGGGACATTAGAAATGCTGCTTGATTGATGTATAAGCTCCCGATGTGATCGGTCGAGGTAGAATCCGCGAAATAAGACGTAAACCGAACTAAGCAACCGAAACTGCCAGTTCGGGTTCAAACTGGCCAGTTTCGGGAAAGTGAAATTTTAAGGCCTTTAGAGGCCGAACTGGGTAAAAATCAAAACACGAAAGTTGTCCGGAAGGGTTTTTCCTAGGGGACATCATGGACAGTTTTCTAAAATGAGGATCCAACGGCCTCCGTTTTCACCAGAACCCGTGGCTGATCCCCCAGACCCAGTTTTTGAGGGTCAGCCAGTTTCAAACAAAAACTGGTACTGATACAAGCCGAACTGGAATTTTTGTAAAACGCAAAAATTTTAGGATTTTTTGATAGCTACAACTTTCATGAAGACAAGTTTTTCAAATTTGAATTCGATTTTAAACTGACACTATTTTTACAAAGGGTGTGCAGTGAACCGAAAATTCCTGCACAGGATTCTCTAAAAAAAAAAACTAGCTCAGAAAAACTGTTTTCTTCTAAAACCCGTTGTTTTGACTATGGAAACTGTTTCAAAGGCAGTTTCCAGCCCTAAATAATTTTTATAAAGATCGATTTTAAAAACATGAATTTTTATAAGTAAAAATAAGAGTTTTGGAATTTTCCTCATATCTTTTTAAGATAAATAAGAAAAATGGGATTTTAAACCAAATGTCTTCAAGAATAGGGAAAATGAAATTTTAAGCCAAGATAAAGCAAAATAAATGTAACAGGTGGTTTTCAACCCTAAATAATTTTATAAAAGTGTTACCTAAAGAAGTAAGGATTTTTACAAGGGAACTAAAGGATTTTTTGGAAGATAATTACACAATGTTTTCCAAAGGTAAGGAAATGGGATTTTAAGGAAAAATTGGTAAGCAAGCCGACTACGAACGGTAGCCGGATATTATATCCGAGTTACAGGATCAAGCCCAATGATAGCCAAGGGTGGACTATTAGTTGACCAAATGTTGACTTCAGTTGACCCACTGTTGAATTAAAGTTGACCTTAAGGGTTACCCAATGTAACCCTAAGGGATACACAAAAGATGAAATGGGCTAAGAATAAAGGATTGATGGAAATAACCCAATGTTTATGATGTAAGAGTAAAGCCCAAAGGATAAATGATAAAGGCTTAGCACCAAAGAGAAGTTATCCAACGTAACCTCCTAAGGAATAATCAATGATGAATTGTTCGTAAGCAGTAGGGTGACCAATTGGGACCAAGCAAGATATCAAGTATCAGGGACATACCACTAAGAGTAGGCATGAGAGTTGGTTAGGTCACCAACACTTCATGATAGGATTCTGATCCTATATCTTTTCATATAGCAGGAAGTAATCTGCTGTTGCTACCTGATTTAAGGACGCAACGTTCAGGATAGGGCATAAGAGGTAAGTACAAACCTCGCCTGCAGTATGAAAGATAGTATATTATGTTCAAATATACTATTACATGTTTTATGCTATGTTCAAGGTGATGTTTATGCTATGTTGCTAAAGTGCTATATTTACAAAGTGTTATGCTTTTAAAAGTGCTATATTTACAAAGTGTTATGCTTTTAAAAAGTGCTATATTTGTAAAGTGCCATGCTTTCAAAAGTGCTATATTGCAGAATGCCATGTTTTCAAAAGTGATATATTTGCAAAAATATTATGTTTGCCAAAAGTGCTATTATTGTAAAAAATGCCATGTCATGTTATGAAAGAAATGAAAGTTATGTTATCATATAGTGATATCATAAGGTATGATCACTAAAGATAAACAACATAGTAAGAAATCACAAGTAAGGTGTCGTGCCAACCTCCCATCAGGTGGAGGGTTTTCATGTTAAAAGAAGGATTATCAACCTCTCGTTGATGCGAGAGGGTATAATCAATCATGTTTCCCAGAACTGTTAGGGACCTTGCAACCCCTAACTTTATTTGGAGGCGCGCTAAAAATTCTGGTACGTACACAAGGGGCCCACATGTTAAAGGAAGATAATAAGATCAAGTTAAAAATGGATGCATAAATGAACATAAATGGTTCATACACATGTTATATGATGATTGTATGTTTTCAAGATGTTTAAAATATAAATGTTTTGTGAGATTATGTTTGTGCTTACTGGGCGAAAGCTCATTCAGTTATATTTCATACTGCAGGTAATAAACCTGCAGTCTAAATGATGAGCTATGTGGGGGTGGTGCGGCGGATGAAGGGCGGTATGGATACCACTACGCATAAATTCCGCAACCTTTTTATAAGTTAAGAAGTTTTTGTGTATATGTCTATATCGTGAAGACAAGTTACGTTACCAGTATTTTATTTTGGTATTAAAGACTTTGAACAACCCTTTTATTTTAGTATGTAAGATAAGTTTCTATAAGCAAACCTTTACATATATAAGTATGTTTCAAAAAAATAAAAATAAAAATATTCCTAAAATTTCAAGTAAAGTAAGTTAAGTATAAGGTTAAGTAAGTAAGGTGACGGCCCTACGTAGGAAGGGGGCGTCACATGAGACTTGGTTTTCCTCAAAGTTGCTCCATTCAAAGGAGTTATGAGATTTGGAAAGAATGGGAAATTAAGTCCAAGTTATATAGGGCCATTCGAGATACTCAAAATAGTTGGTAATGTGGCCTATAGGTTGGCTTTGCCCCAAGAGTTAGCATGTGTGCACAATGTATTTCATGTGTCGATGCTAAAGAAATACATTCCGAATCCATCACACGTACTGGACCATGAACCAATCGAGGTTCACGTGGATCTGACTTATGAAGAGAAGCCGGTTCGAATCTTGGCACGAGAAGAAAAGGTGCTAAGAAACAAGGTTATACCTTTAGTCAAGGTTTTATGGCGGAACCGTGAGATTGAAGAAGCAACGTGGGAACGCGAAGAAGACATGAAGAGAAGCTACCCCAAATTGTTCTAATTTTCGAGGACGAAAATCCTTTAAGGAGGGTAGATTGTAAGACCCGAATTTTTCTATGGACTCATGATTTCTTTATACATGAGGAATTAAAGTCCATATTATGTGTTTATAGAACGTTTCATGAAAATTATGAGTATCAATGTGAAATTCATAATTTTATAAGTAAATGTTTAAGTTCTCATTCAATTGACTATGAGACTCACAAGTAATTGTTTAGCCATGTATAAAGCTTTTTATGGAAAAAGGCTTAACAAAATTCATGATTTTATGTTGGTCAAAGTTTGACCGGAAAAAGTCAAAGTTGACCAAAAAGTCAAAGGTTGACCATAGAGGTCAAAGGTAGGACGGTACAGTAATATGACAAGCAGTATGGAAAATATACTGCGAAAAACCGTCATTACAGACAAGATAGTAAGATTAAGATTCAAAACCACCATAGAAAAATCAAGTACACCAAGTTAGAAATAATGGGCAAAAAGGACTTTGAAAAATAAGAAAAATTTTATACCGTCCATTTTTACACAAATAAATTTTGGACTGTAGTACAGTATAAAAATACTGTGTATAAGTGAACACAGTATTGGAAATATCTGTGTAGCTAAAAAATGTACTACATATTAAAGAAAAGAGCCAAACAAGCATTAAGGTGGATGACATCACCTTATCTTAGAATTATGACACCATAAATAATTAATTAGTGATCGAAAGAAATATTAGCCTTGCTCTCCAAGGGAATGGCCGGCCACCTCACCCCCTTTTTGTGTGATTTTTGATTCTTCGTGGGTTTTTTTAGAATTTTTGAAAAGTTTCCCATCTCTATAAATAGGTGAGAAGTAGTGTTCATTTTATTCAAAAATCTAGCCAAACTCTTGCCATTTTTGTTCTCAAAAATCCGAAAATTGGGAAGGGAAAAGAGAAAAGAGAAAACAGAAAACCAAAAATTTCAAGGGGAAAACACATAGGGAGAATTCGGATTCCAAATAGGAACCAAGAAAAGTTCAAAAAAAAAATTTTGGTGCCATTTTTGGGGTGAGAAGCCGTCGGTTGGGAGAGGAGAAAAGGAAAAGAAAAACTGAAAATTTTTAGGGGCAAATCTTGGGGGAGTGGCCGAACCTTGTGATGAACCAACCAAGAGACCAAAGAAAATTTTTGGTGCCCCTAGCTAGGGTGGAGGCCGTGTTGCAAAAATCGGATCCGGTATCAGAGCTACGGCGCAGGGGAAGTTTTTAAAAATTTTATGCCATTTCTGGAAAAGAAGCTCATGATGCATATAACAATAAATTAAATTCATGATCAAGCATACCTTATCTCTTGGATTCCGGAATTGCTAGAGCGTTTGACCAACGTGTCTTCTCTACTATTCTCGAGTTCCATGTCTCAGAGTGTGTGTGGGCACATGTTCTATGAATCCAAGTGACCGGTAATACTTTCCGAAGTCTAGATCCCTCATTCTCAATTCCGATGATCCTCGTTGAGAATTTGATCCAACTTTTTTCTTCAAAACTACAAAACAAGAACCGATTAACCTCCTATGAAAAATAATCACTCGATTTATGTCACGACCCCACTAGCCTCCCTAAAGCCCACGCGGTGTCTGACCACGCGAACCTGGGGTTGGGTTCGTCACATTACTACTTACTTGCTTGATTGAAAATAAAGTTACCCAATTTCTAGAGTAAATTTTTTTTTTCTTCTTTTCTAAAAATCGTTACTAGAAAACTTTTATTGCGGAAATCAAAAAACTTTAAACTCGATTAAAGCATAACTCAAAACTGCTTTTCTTTTATAAACTTTATCTCCTTAAAATGTACTCACTCGAGTACTGAGCTTTCACCTATGAGGAAAGCTCCATACATACATACATAATCTGAATTGTGGACCAGCCCCGACCTAATATGGACCGGTGCAACACGTGGCAACTGGCGTGCCATACTTACTGAAACTGAAACTGAACATACATACTGAAAACATAATGAAAACACATTTTCATTTTAAACGCATTTCAGAAACCCCGTAGCAGTCCATACCCACGTTTCACAATCTACTGCGCCATCTCTCCACAGCTTGTATCATGTATCGCCGGTAGGTAGCTTACCTACAGCATGAACGTAAGTAATGAGCTAAAAAGCTCAGTAAGCACAACGTCCTATCCGCATGCAACTAAATGCACAAAAACGTGAACCAATTATGATTTATTATTAAAATCATTTATGGTCTCACTACTGATCTTATCTTGCTTCTATACCATGTGTGTATGTACTTAGGTACGTAACCATGGAGTGATTGAAGGCGGTCCGTTCAGACCAACTTAAACCATGAAACACACAGTTTAACATGGAGTAGTGGAGGCAGCCCTTCCATATCAAGTCAAACCATGGAACATGCCGTTTGAACTTACCACGAAGGCAAGCTAGTACAACACAACATGTCCTACTGTACTTATCTCATACCTTACCATGTGACTTATTAATAGTGGACATGCTTTGTGATGCCACAAAAATCTAACATATCACATAACATGCTATACATACTAACTTATCAATTAACGTGGATGACATGCTGAACATGAACTTGCATAACAGACTGCATGCTTGACATATCATACTTCATCTTGACATAACATAAACATATCACATACTGCATAACATGTACATACTACATAACTTAACTTAACTTACTACATGACATAACATAACATATCACATACTGCGTAACATCGTAAATCATGAAATCCCATTCATGATTTCTTGGACACATCATATGCAAACAAACATATGTTCATGCTGTAGGCGGAATTGTACTTACCTTTCCGTTCCTACGTTCTTGACTGATTGTCCCATCTAATGCTGTTCCACTCCTGGTTCAGCTGCAGGTTCTGCCTGCTTAACAAGGACATGCTCTACTTAAACTCGTGAAAATGCTGGTAATCTAACCAACATGTTTACATGATCTTGGTTGTATGTCCCTTATGTGCAAAGCGTCTAACTTGGTTACCAACGGTAACCTGGCGTGCTAAGCCAAAACTAAACCTCTAAGGGTTGCTTATCTTAATCTGAAACTATCAGGTCATATCTGATAACCCTTTAGCTGAGCTTAACGGTATCGCTTAGGGTTACTTTGAATAACCCGGAAGGATAAACTGACTCCATACTATTAGTCAACCAAAAGTCAACCATGGTCAACTTTGGTCAACTACGGTCAACTATGGTCAACCCTCTATGGTCAACCTTTTGGGTCTTGGACTTGACCCGGTAACTCGGGCATAACTCCCGGTCACCATTCGTGAACTAAACGTTGGCTATATAAACTTGCTTGAAAACTCTAATTTCCTTTCTTGGAAAGCACTTGGGGAAATAATCCAAAAATTTCACTTTTTGTGTAAAAATTCTTAACTCAATTCATAAAATCCAAACTCATGGATTTATGCTTCGTAAAATCATTTTAGGTTGAAAACCGTCATTGGAACGATTTTCCGAGTCAAAATACTCGTTTAAGGTTGAAAAACCAATTTTCTAAAATCATTTGTTAAAACTTATGGTGCAGGAATTTCGGATTCCTTGAGCACCCTTCATAAAACAATTTTCGTTTCAAAATCGGTGCGTAATCTGAAAAAGTTTTCTTCACAAAAGTTCTAGCTCTCGAAAAATGCTAAAACTTTCGCGTTTTACAAAACTCCTAATTCTGTAATATCTGGTTTTCATGACTACTAATTCTTGTAAAGAATTAATACATGTGCAGTCGATGCAATTATATGAAAAAGTTCAGTCCAGAACTTTCAGATGTGTTTTGTGGGTTTTTATAGCCTAAACAGACTCAAAACTGATATTTCGGACGATAAGGAGTGAAAACTGATCATTTTATGAAAAGTCAAAATTTTGACCGAAAAGTCAACCGTTGACCCGAAAAGTCAACGTTTGACCAAAATAGTCGAAAGTGAGTATCATGAATTTTAAGATCAGTTTTTCACGAAAAAGACTACCGAAACTCATTTTTATTAACAGATAATGAAAATGAGACTTCGGATATCCTATTTTAAAATCAGGCGATTTTTCTAAGCTCATAGGACAAAAAGGGTTTGAGAAAACAAGAAAAAGATTTTTCGACCCGATTTTTCGACGGCACGTCAAAAATCCAAAAACTGTAAAATAATATTTACAGTATTGGAATTTAAATTTTTGAACTCGACGTTTCAAGATTTTCAGTCCAAAAACACAGTTTTTGTTCAAGAAAGTTCATGAACAAAAGTTGTTCTTATCCTTAAGATGTGGTGGCCCAATCCTAGCTTGCCAAGTGTCCAAGACAACTCATGTCTTGTTGTCCCCCACCCTTGGTCGAACTTCCTTAGGAAACAAGGCCAAAAGTTTGAAAATTTAGGGGCCAAAATAGAATTCCAAGAAGTCCTCTTCAAGCTCTATAAATAGCCCCTTTATCTAATTCATTTTTATTCACAAAAAGCAAGTGAACTCTTGCCATTTTGCTTCAAGAAATCCGAGAGAGAGAAACCAAGAAAGAGTTCGAAAATTTGGTGAGCCAACTCCATCTCCAACCTTCGGGTAGCCTAGGGAGACCGAGAGAAAGAAGATAAAATTTTCGGTGGCTTGTTCAGCCCCTTTGCCGTGCCTTGAGTGCAGGGAAACCGAGAGTTAGAGGCCAAAAATTTTGGGAAAAAAAACTTAGCCAAGGGTTCGGGTGAGTAACCAAACCAAGAGAGTGAGCTTATGTGTGAGTTTGAGGCTTGATTCTAGCCTCTAGTAAGCCTCGGGTTTGCTAGAAAGAAAGAAAGAAAAATTTTTCCAAGTCTTGGTTCAAGTGGCCTAGTGGCCGAGCAAGCCTAGAGCCAACCAAGGAGCCAAAAATTTTGGAGTTTGGGGCACTTAGGAGCTGCTGCCGTGAGCTAGGAACCAAGGAATAGCCTAGGGACCACTTCGGCAACACCAAACCCCAAGGGCCGAACACCACACATCAAATTGAGGCAAACCCTAAAACATTTTCTCAAGTTTTTAAATTTATTTTAAAGCTTGATTTATGTGTATTTTGTGCCAAAGGGATGTAAGGGCATAAGCCCATGTGTGATTTAAATTAATGCCCTATGTGCTTGGCTAGTGCAGCCGAGTGTGTGGCTGTGTGCGTGTATGCTTGTGGCCGTGTGTGCTTGTGGCCGAGTGGCCTAAGGAGGCTAGCCGAGTGGTTAGGTGGACCACTAGGCTGTTTTGGCCGGTTTGCTTGCAAATTGTATATTCGGCTTTATGCTTATTGATGCTAGAATGCATGCTAGGGTTTGTTAGGCTTTATGTCCTCATAGATTAATTTCATAAATGCGTGTATGATTTAAGTTTTATGAACCAAGTATGCTAGATGCTAAGTGTATGCATGTTAGTGGAACCGTGCAATCCCTAGGCAATTTAGGCTCGGGTTTGTGGATTGCACGAGCTCGTGAGATTGGCTTGGCTAGCCATGAGTGATCGATAGACGCGCTGCATGCTTGAACCTAACTCCCGCAGTGGGCGGTCGAGCTAGAACCAACGTCTTAGGCCGTAACAATTTGACTAAACCGAAACTGCCTCTCGGGTTCACTGGGGACAGTCTCGGGAAAACATCCCAGTTGGCTGATAAAGGCCGAATTGGCCAAAACGTAAAACACGAAAGTTGTAGACTAGGCTGTTTTCTAGGGGGTAACGCGGGCACTTTGCCAAAATAAGGCTCCAAAGGCCTACTTTTATACGAAAAACCGTAGGTGGGTCAGAAGACCCAGTTTTCAAGTTAAGCTCGGTTTTGATTTAAAACTGACTCCAAACGGTAAGGAATTTGAAAATGTGTAAAACACGAAAGTTTTAGACCTCTTCGAGGACTAGAACTTTCATGAAGAAAACTTTTTCCGAATCAAAACGAATTGGTAACTACAACCTAAAATCTGAAAACGGTGCAGGGTTCAACATAATCCTGTACACGAATTTTGTAGAACCAACTTAGGAAAATTTAGTTTCGGACATAACACGTTATTTTAAGCACGGAAACTGTCCCAAAAGCAGTTTCCGACCCCCAACCATTTTATGAAAATATAGGCCAGAGTTCACGAAATTTTTACGAAGAAAGTTATGAAATTTAAGCTAAGTGTTATGAAAAGATTTTAAGTAAAGTTTTCAAAGACAGAGTTTTTAAGCTAAGTTTTGAAAGAAAATTTTAGAACGCAAGGTAGCCGGGATTCAGACCCCGAGCTACCGGGCTTCGCCCCAAAGCCCAGAGTTGACCCGACAGGGTTGACTTTAGCTCACAAAATGTTGACTTCGGTTGACCGACAAGACAACGAGTTCTTATACACGCCCAAGGGTAGGTGATCAACCTAACCCGATGTTTTCTAATGGACCAAGTATATTGAACGATTTTCCGGCAAAACCCTATGGGTTACAAGAGGCGTTAAATTAGGGGGACATATAGCCGAAAACCCGTAAAAATGTTGGTTAGTACCAACATACGATAGAAATGGAATTGAAGACTGATGTACAACTTTCCATCAAGCAGGAGGAGTTATGCGGTAGAGACCGGAATAAGGATCTGAGAAACAACTCAAAGAATAGACGGTAAGTACAACACCGTCTACAGCACAAGCTAATAGGACTAGACTATTAGACTCGTTGTTGTGCTCTTTGATATGTGCTATGTATGCAATCATGGAAAATGCTAAGTGTATAGTAACATGCTAAGACAAGATAAGCAAGAAGCTAAGTAGAAAGATGACATCAAGAATGTATGTTCACACGTAAGAAAGAATAAGTAAGAAAAGAAGGACCGTGTCGATCCACCCGCGTCAGGTCGGGTCGGACTGTGGATTGATCTGGATTTGGTTTGGCCGCCCCAGACAATTCATTAGTCGCGCGCCGGATTCGAACACGTAGATAAAGGGCCCATAAGATACAATGAAAGATAATGAAGCATAAAATGATCTATGCATGCTGAGTGCTATATGTATGCTAAGTATAAGTATGCTATGTATGCTATGTATGTTAAGTATGCTAAGTATGTTATGTGTATGCCATGTATATGTTATGTAATGGTTATTGTGTGTTTAATGTTATATTGTTGCCTATTTGTTTTACGGCCTAGGAGTTGTACTTACTGGGCCTTAAGCTCATTGTTTTAAGTTTGTGCTGTAGGTAAGTCGCCTGTCAGCTAATCTGATGCAGTGGGGAGTAGCGGTCAAGCAAATGTAAAATCGTGGTATATGGAGCCGCTACGCATTTTGTGTGGTAAACACGTGCAAAAGACAAGAACAGTTTTCTAAGTAATAGTTTATATGTTTTTGCTTAAAAACAATGTTTTAAATTTGTGTACATAGTTTTGTGTATAAAAAAAAAAAAAAAAAAAAAAAAATCCGCTGTGTTTTCAAGCTAAGTATGCAAGCAAGTTATAAGCATGTATGTATGTATGTAAGTAAGAGTAACGGCCTACGCTAGGTGGGGCGTTACAAATTCGGCCTAGATTCGTACCAATTTTTAGTTGAAACCGGATGACCCCTGAAACGAAACTGGGTCTGGAGACTTAAAAGATTAGCCACGGGTTTTGGCATTTTTGAAGGCCATTGCAGCCTTAATTTGGAAAACGACCCACGCAGCCCCCTAGGAAAAGTTGTTCTGGACAACTTTCGTGTTTTATGTTTTCCCAAATTCGGCCTCTAAAGGCCTGTTATTTTTCGTTTACGAAAACTGGGTAGACTTAGTCCGAACCTACCAGTTTTTCGTGTTACTTGATTTTACGTCTCCTACTTCGGAAACTAACTCAACCGATCACTCGGGAGCCTAAATGAACAACATGCACGTTAACTAACGTCCCACATGTGTTGACATGTCATCCCAACGTGGCCATGCAAACCAAACCGGAACTACTTAAACCTAGGTTTGCATGTGTTCTAGGGTTTGCATAAACATGAAATTGCATCATACAAACCATACCAAAGCTAAGTCTAACACCCTAGCATTCATGCCACACACGGCTGCACCTAGGGCAGGGACAATACAAACCAATTTGTCATGCAAACCAAGCACTCATGCAAGCATAAAACATAGCACATAGACATAAAATCATGCATAGCTAAACTACTAACCATACACCCTAATCAAGCATCACACCCCTAGCTAGGCATTAACAAAATTAATTGAGCTTAAGCCCTTACAATCTTGCTTGAAAATACATCATAAATTTCCCAATTTAAAGCTTGAACCAAAAGCTTTAGGGTTAGGGCTTTACCTTACAAAATTTCGGAAGTTGGTTCACCTAAGGGAGCCGAACCTCCTTGCTTCCTCTTGGCTGCCTTTTGCAGCCGAATCCTCTCACCAAATGGGCTCCAAATTTCAAGCCATGCATCATACAACATACACATAATTATCCATCAACTTTACATGAAAATTTCTTAAAAAAAATTCAAGGGTTTACCTTGACTTACCCATGACTTGGTTAGGATTATGGATCCGAAATCCTGTCCCCTTTGTTGGCTGCTCTATCCACGGATTTTGGGTCACCCAAGACACCAAAAATTTTCACCATCTTTGGTGATTCATTGCTGCCAAAGCCGAACCCTTGGCTGCCCCTAAGACCCAAAAATTTTTCGTCTTATTCCCTGCACCTACTAGGCCGACATCAGCCACCCACCAAGCACCAAAACTCTCCTTGGCTCATGGTTGGTTTCTCTTTCACCTTGCTCGGCCACACACCATGGTTGGACTCGAAATTTTCTCACTTTCTCTCCTCACTAACCCACGGCTTTTTGGTCAGAAAATCTGGAAAAAAAATTTCCAGATTTTCCTTGCTTGCATCAAGCTCCAAAACCGTGCACACCAAGGTGACTTCACATGTGATTTTCCAATCTTTTTCTCTTCCCTTTTCTCTTCCACTCTCTCTCTCGGATTTTTGGGGAAGAAATTGGCCAGAGTTTTGGCTGTTTTTCTTCAATTTTTCTGCACCAAAATCTGTCCACAATGGGTCTATTTATAGGCTTTTTCCAACTTTGGCTTAATTGCATTTTGACCCCAAAAGTTTCCAAACTTTTGACTTGTGCCCCAAGGTGGCCGGCTGTTCCTAGCTCAGCTACAGCTGGGTTTTGATGATGTCATGGCTGATGTCACTTGCTTAGCTCATGGCTTACCTCACATTTTTCTAAAATTGCACTTTTGCTCCCAAAAATTGAAATTCTTGCAAAAATGTCCTCTAGGTGTCCGATTGTCCTATAAATCAACACACCATCTTATTTTATGATGTCATCATCTCGGTGACTTCATATGCTCATATCGTCAAATTTCTAAAATTTACACTTTTGCCCCAAAAGTGAAAATTTTTGCATTTATGCCCTTAAACTTCATAATTGGCCATAATGCTTGCTTTTCAAGCAAATATCATTCTTTTCATGATTTTATGTGATTTTCTCATACTTGAATCACATATTTTCTAAATTTACGTTTTTGCCCCGAAAGACAAAATCCTTTCAATTTCACCCCCAAAAGTGGCCGGTCCTTATTTCTGCTTGTTAGGCAAGTCATTGCCTCATGTTGACATCATCTAACGACGTCACTTAACTTACTTCACATATTTTTCAAAATTTACACTTTTGCCCCAAAAGTGAAAATTTTGACATTTATGCCCCTGACTTTGACCGGTCCTTTTGGGTGACTTTTTGACTAAAAATGTCATTCTTGATCTTAACTAATGCTAGGGATGCTTGATTTCTAGGGTGTTTTTACTGTCTACTTGGGCTATCTCGCCCATACTGACATATTTTGCAGTATTTTCTCATACTGCATCATTTTTTGCTGTCAAGTCAACTGTTGACCTCTCTTGGTCAAAATTTGACTTTATTGGTCAAAGTTGACTTTTTCGGTCAAACTTTGACTTTTTCGGAACTGCGTCCTAATTCGTCCTTTTCGACCTGAAAGGGCGTTTTCTATCCTAAAAAATCTATTCTGAGTCTTATTGAGCCATAAGACTTCGTAAAACGTGTGAAAAACTCTTAACTGAGTTTTTCCGCAAACATCTCAACATATGCTCATAATTCCTCTTTTAGAAGGAAAATGGCAACATGAAATTCTAGGTATCACATTCTACCTTCCTTATAAAATTTTCGTCCTCGAAAATTCTGATACTTTTAGGTGACTTTTCTTCAAAAATACACCAGAAAATCCATAATGGTTCGTTCATGTTCCCATTTTAACATTTAATGGGATCGTATCTCTTATACTGAACCATAATCTTACTTTCATATCTTCATACTTATCATACTTATCATACTTATCATGCTTACTGGCTTACATACTATCATGCTTAACATACATACTTACATACTGCTGAACTTGCTTACTTATCATATTGATCATACTTATCTTACTGCATACTGTCATACTAACATACTGTCCTTTCCTACTGCATCACAGGAACTGTGTACATAAAAAGTTGGACAAGTATATCAAATAACGCGTCACACTTTGAAAACATAACTCATACTGCTTGTTCTTGCTTGAAAAACTTACTGAAAAATCGTTTTCACTCTTGGAAAACATATCGTATCATACTTTAATACTCTTTCTGGAATATAGTTTCTCTCTTGAAACTTGATCCTATGCTACTAGAACCCTTTTACTCTGCGTAAAGGTCCCCCTTTCTTGGACTTGTCCTCAAGGTTTACGACCTTTCGATATCAGTTTCCTAACTCGGAACTTCATACGTGTGACAACCCCTATCTTGGAATTTCTTCCTCAAGGTTTTGGTCGTCTTTCTAACGTGAAGGGGTTCCATTAACATAAGATCATAGCTTAATCATTTCTGCTAAAAATACTGTCTTTGAAACTTTTCAAAGTTTATTCTGGAAAATTCATAATATCGTTCGAGTGATGCATTGGAAGGCATACTAAAATATCCAACTACTGCTTGGATAAAAGAAGCTTTTCTAATCGCTTCAAACTTTTCCCTCATTACACAAGGGCATAATCTTAATTCTTAGGAATATCTATACTCCTCATAATCTCATAATCTCCCCTAACCGGGAATCAATCTTATCTCTTATTGCTACTTTAGCAATTATCTTTGCAACTTGGGCATAACAGTTGCAAGATAGACTCCTACGAAATTTGGTTCCGTCGTACTCACGACAAACCAATTTCTAGTTTCTACTTCTATCACTTATACTCTTTCTTATCTTAACGTATCTTATTAGAGATTTCTTGCAATCTCTTCATATCATATCATAACATAGCGTCTCTACCACGCTCTTGCTGCGCAACTCTGATCCGTTGGCAGTACTGATCCATGAAATCCTCTAGGTAAGCATATCAACTGCTACATATCTGATCTGACTGATTTGAGGAGCCACCTCGTCTGGTCGTTGATTGGCAACGTAACGTAACTGGAAAATGCGTCCTTGTAGCACGTAATCGGAGAAAACTCTCCATTCTGTGAAACTACTGCTCTGGGTGTTGTCGAAGATGCAGAGCTGCTCCTCCATTCCTTGGAATGCCGACGAAGCCTTGCTGCTCCTTTCGATCCTAATAAATCTAACCTGGGTTTAAAACCAGGTACATGTCTTTATGCTAATTTTACAACTACACAGAGTAAGAAAACAACTTACAAGACTGTGGCGCTGGCGGCATAATTGTGAAACTGGATGGCAGAAAACCTTTTCGCTCTAATACGAAAACCCTTTGCTCTGATACCACCTCTGTCACAACCCCACTAGCCTCCCTAAAGCCCACGCAGTGTCTGACCACGCGAACCTGGGGTTGGGTTCGTCACATTACTACTTACTTGCTTGATTGAAAATAAAGTTACCCAATTTCTAGAGTAAATTTTTTTTTTCTTCTTTTCTAAAAATCGTTACTAGAAAACTTTTATTGCGGAAATCATAAAACTTTAAACTCGATTAAAGCATAACTCAAAACTGCTTTTCTTTTATAAACTTTATCTCCTTAAAATGTACTCACTCGAGTATTGAGCTTTCACCTATGAGGAAAGCTCCATACATACATACATAATCTGAATTGTGGACCAGCCCCGACCTAATACGGACCGGTGCAACACGTGGCAACTGGCGTGCCATACTTACTGAAACTGAAACTGAACATACATACTGAAAACATAATGAAAACACATTTTCATTTTAAACGCATTTCGGAAACCCCGTAGCGGTCCATACCCACGTTTCACAATCTGCTGCGCCATCTCTCCACAGCTTATATCATGTATCGCCGGTAGGTAGCTTACCTACAGTATGAACGTAAGTAATGAGCTAAAAAGCTCAGTAAGCACAACGTCCTATCCGCATGCAACTAAATGCACAAAAACGTGAACCAATTATGATTTATTATTAAAATCATTTATGGTCTCACTACTGATCTTATCTTGCTTCTATACCATGTGTGTATGTACTTAGGTACGTAACCATGGAGTGATTGAAGGCGGTCCGTCCAAACCAACTTAAACCATGAAACACATAGTTTAACATGGAGTAGTGGAGGCAGCCCTTCCATATCAAGTCAAACCATGGAACATGCCGTTTGAACTTACCACGAAGGCAAGCTAGTACAACACAACATGTCCTACTGTACTTATCTCATACCTTACCATGTGACTTATTAATAGTGGACATGCTTTGTGATGCCACAAAAATCTAACATATCATATAACATGCTATACATACTAACTTATCAATTAACGTGGATGACATACTGAACATGAACTTGCATAACAGACTGCATGCTTGACATATCATACTTCATCTTGACATAACATAAACATATCACATACTGCATAACATGTACATACTACATAACTTAACTTAACTTACTACATGACATAACATAACATATCACATACTGCGTAACATCGTAAATCATGAAATCCCATTCATGATTCTTGGACACATCATATGCAAACAAACATATGTTCATGCTGTAGGCGGAATTGTACTTACCTTTCCGTTCCTACGTTCTTGACTGATTGTCCCATCTAATGCTGTTCCACTCCTGGTTCAGCTGCAGGTTCTGCCTGCTTAACAAGGACATGCTCTACTTAAACTCGTGAAAATACTGGTAATCTAACCAACATGTTTACATGATCTTGGTTGTATGTCCTTTATGTGCAAAGCGTCTAACTTGGTTACCAACGGTAACCTAGCGTGCTAAGCCAAAACTAAACCTCTAAGGGTTGCTTATCTTAATCTGAAACTATCGGGTCATATCTGATAACCCTTTAGCTGAGCTTAATGGTATCGCTTAGGGTTACTTTGGATAACCCGTAAGGATAAACTGACTCCATACTATTAGTCAACCAAAAGTCAACCATGGTCAACTACGGTCAACTATGGTCAACCCTCTATGGTCAACCTTTTGGGTTTCGGGCTTGACCCGGTAACTCGGGCATAACTCCCGGTCACCATTCATGAACTAAACGTTGGCTATAAACTTGCTTGAAAACTCTAATTTCCTTTCTTGGAAAGCACTTGGGGAAATAATCCAAAAATTTCACTTTTCGTGTAAAAATTCTTAACTCAATTCATAAAATCCAAACTCATGGATTTATGCTTCGTAAAATCATTTTAGGTTGAAAACCGTCCTTGGAACGACTAGGCATCTGCATCTCTCCCAATGTGACCCACCATATCTTGGAATCACCGATCAGACACCTACTGGCCAGAGTGACCTGTAAATGCGCCTCAATATGACATATCCCAAATATCTGCTCCATATCATATAGCCATGTCCCAATCGACACCGATCGTCTAGTACTATCGAAATATAGAGGCTGCGATCGGTAGAAGGTGGCGACAGCATCCCGATCCTTCTTGACTTGTATCGGGTCCATGATCTCGCGTCTATTCACATAATTTAATCATAAATACCTTTTGTATATAAAATAAAATAATATATCGACAAAATAAATCTAAACTTACTTACAATGATGGAGGCGATGTCAGGCAACTGTGAAATCGTGTCGCAAGGAAACAGCTCTGATACCAACTCTTGTAACGACCCACCTAGCGTAGGCCGCTACCGTACTTATAGACTTACCTTTATAACACAATAATTAAATAAAACTTACTTACTTTGCTCATGAAACATAGCGGAAAATTTTTTTTATTTTTTTTTATTTTATATATAGCATTCAAGAAAACTATAAACATAGAATAAGAGTTATAGTACTGTCTTTGCGTACGAGCATATTAACTATTAGTTATCATAAAACATTTCATATTTCTTATGTATAAACCACAAAACGCGTAGCGATTCCCAGTCTCCACTATTCACAGTGCCCGGACCCGCTACTCCACATTGCATCATCATCCGCTGGCAGGTTGTTTACCTACAGCACAAACTTAAATAATGAGTTTTCACTCAGCAAGTACAACTCCTATACCGCATTAGACAATAATATACCGTAGGACGTATACCATATATACATAGCAGCATATCGTAACACATAGCATGCATAGACCATTTATGTTCGTATTATGTTCCCTTACTTTCCGTATCCTTATTTCTTATGGGCCCTTAACCTGAGTGTTCGTAACCGGCGTGCGACTATGGATTGGTTGGGGCGGCCAAACCATTTCTAATACAATCCACAGTCCAACCCGACCTAGCGCGGGTGGTATGACACGGCATTTGATATTTTCCTTAAACTTATTATTGGTGAACATACATTTCGATGTCACTTTTCTACTTCCATCATTTTCTTATCTTAGCATATAATCACACACTTAGTATACTTCGTATAGTATGTAACGCCCCACCTAGCGTAGGCCGTTACCCGTGCTTGCATACATACATTCGTAACATAAACTTACTTACATACTTAGCTTGTAAAAACACAGCGGATTTTTTTTTTTTATAGTACACAAAACTATGTACATACTCAAAATACTGTTTCTGTGCATAACATACTAATTACTACTTATAAAAAGTATCTTGTCTTTTATAAGTATATACCACACAAAAATGCGTAGCGGCTCCATATACCACGATTTTACATTGCTTGACCCGCTACTCCCCACCGCATCAAGATCAGCTGACAGGCGACTTACCTACAGCACAAACTCAAAACCGTGAGCTTAAAGCCCAGTAAGTACAACTCTTAGGCCGTGAAACAAAAACAACAATATAACATTTAACACACAATAACATAACATATCATACATAGCATACTTAGCATACATAACATACATAACATACATAACATACATAACATACTTAGCATACATATACCACTTAGCATGCATAGGTCATCTTATGCTTTATTATCTTTCATTATATCTTATGGGCCCTTAATCTACGTGTTCGTATCCGGCGCGCGACTATGGATTGTCTGGGGCGGCCAGACCAATTCCAGTTCAATCCACAGTCCAACCCGACCTGGCGCGGGTGGAACGACACGGCTCTTATTTTCTTACTTAATCTTGTTTACGTGTGAACATACACTTCTGATGTCATCTTTCTACCTTAGCTCTTGCTTATCTTGTC
This sequence comes from Ficus microcarpa, assembly GCA_025413485.1. Lineage (NCBI taxonomy): Eukaryota > Viridiplantae > Streptophyta > Magnoliopsida > Rosales > Moraceae > Ficus > Ficus microcarpa. The sequence goes on along the minus strand of CM046376.1, from coordinate 33,379,515 downwards.
TTAGCATATGTCTACATACTTAGCATTTTTCATGTTGCATACATGATACATAGCATATAACACAGAGCACATCAACGAGTCTAATAGTCTAATCCTATTAGCTTGTGCTGTAGACGGTGTTGTACTTACTATCTATACTTTAGTTGTTACGCAGATCCTTGTCCAGTCTCTGCTGCAGAACTCCTCCTGCTTGATGGAAAGTTGTACGTCAGTCTTCAAATCCATCTCTATCGTATGTTGGTACTAACCAACATTTTTACGGGTTTTCGGCTATATGTCCCCCTAACGTAGAGCCTCTTGTAACCCATAGGGTTATTTTGAAAAATCATGTTGTATACTTGGCCCATTTAGAAAACATTGGGTTAGGTCGAACACCTACCCTTGGGCTTGTATAAGTACTTGTTATCTTGTTGGTCAACCAAGGTCAACCATCTTGTTAGCTAAAGTCAACCCTCTTCGGGTCAACTCTGGGCTTTGGGGCGAAGCCCGGTAACTCGGGTGCTGAATCCCGGCTACCATACGTTCTACATTTTTCTTTCAAAACTTAGCTTAAAAATCTCTTTTCTTTGAAAACCTTACTTAAAACCTCGTTGCATAAAACTTAGCTTAAAACTTAAATTTCTTAACTTGCTTCATAAAAATTTCGTGAATCTTGGCCTATATTTTCATAAAATGGTCGAGGGTCGGAAACTGCTTTTGGGACAGTTTCCGTGCTTAAAATAACGTGTTATGTCCGAAAATCAATTTTCCTAAGTTTGTTCTAAAAAATCGTGTACAGGATTTTGTTGAATCCTGCACCGTTTTCAGATTTTAGGTTGTAGTTAAAAATCCGTTTCGAGTTGGAAAAAGTTTCCTTCACAAAAGTTCTAGCCCTCGAAGAGTTCTAAAACTTTTGTGTTTTACACATTTTCTGATTCCTTACCATTTAGTGTCAGTTTTAAATCAAAACCGAGCTTAACACAAAAACTGGGTCTTCTGACCCACCTACGGTTTTTCTTGGAAAAGTAGGCCTTTGGAGCCTTATTTTGGCAAAGTGCCCACGCAACCCCCTAGGAAACACCCTAGTCTACAACTTTCGTGTTTTACGTTTTGGCCAATTCGGCCTCTATCAGCCAACTGGGACGTTTTACCGAGGCTGTCTCCTGGGAACCCGAGAGACAGTTTCAGTTTTTAAGTTGCTTGTTACGGCCTAAGACGTTGGTTCTAGCTCGACCGCCCACTGCGGGAGTTAGGTTCATGGCAGGCAGCGCATCTAGCGTTCCCTTACGGCTAACTAAGCCAACCCACGTGCTCGTGCAACCCGTCAAACCGAGCCTAAATTGCCTAGGGCTGCACGGTCTACTAGCATGCATACCATCACCAAAAATTCTAGCAACCTAGCATCATGGCTCATGAAAATCTGAGACCTACAAGCATCAATAAATCTGACCTATTGGGGACATTAGCCTACAATCACCCTAGCATGCAATCTAATAAATTTTAAGCACACAACCGAGCTTAAAAATTCATGCACACACCATGTGAGATCTAGTTTTTCATGTAACTAGCTTCTGTAAAGACTTGAATGTAAATAGTACATGCAATTTCATGAAAAAGCTTGTTTCAGAGCTCTAATATGTGTTATGAGTTTTTATAGCTTAATAAAACTCAAAAATGACTGTTCGAAGAAGCAAATAGCCTTTTTGAACAACAAGAAGTGAAACAGACTCGATTCCACAAAAGTCAAAATTTTGACCGAAAAAGTCAACTGTTGACCGAAAAGTCAAAGTTGGACTAAAATGGTCGAAATTATGACGGAGGAATTTTAAGATCTGCGTTTTATGAAAAATAATGCAGGAACTAATTTTTATGACAGTTAGAAACTAAAACCACCTTAGAAAAATCAAGCACGCCACAGTAAGTCACGAGGCAGAAGGATTTGAGAAAAGATCTTCAATCCGGTTTTTTTTGACTGAAATTATGAAAAATCCAAACTGTAAAATAATTATTACAGTATTGGAATTTAAATTTTTACAGTCAAAGTTTCAAAGATTTTTATCCAAACAAGCCCTAAATTTTAAGATATCTCACAAAGAAATTAATATTTTATTCAAAGTGAGATGTGTTGGACCAATCACAAGAGGACACCTAGCCTTGCCAACTCACCATGAGTTGTCTTGCACCCTCCATAGAATTCGGACACCTAGCATGCAAGAAGTCCAAAATTTGCAAAATTTTGGGGCCAAAATCCTATTCTCAAAAGTCCTCCAAGTTGTCTATAAAAGGGGGGCTGATTTCTCTATTCATTTTTATTAGAAAAAGCAACAAAACTCTTGCAAATTTGTAGCTCAAAAAATCCGAGAGAAAGGGTGAGTGAGATCAGAAAAATTTTTCAAGCTCAATCCATCTTGTGTGCTTCGGGTAGGCTAGCAACCGAAGGGGAGAGAAAGGAAAAATTTTCCTGCAGCCAACAGCCCTTGTTGCCGTGGGTTTGGAGCAGGGGAAACACAAGGGAAAACCAAAATTTTGGGGTAGAAATTAGGGTTTAAGGTTCGGGTTTGTCTAGTGAGCAAGAGAGTAAGATTTGAGCAAAGTTTTGGAGCTTGATTTCAACTCCAAGCAGCCCTCGGGTTTGAGTGAGGAAAGGGAGAAAAAAATTCAGATTTGGGGCTAGCCTTTCTTGAGTAGCCGAGCAAGGTGAGGAGACCACAGAGGAACCAAAAATCTGATTTTTGGTGCGTGGGGAGTGAGCAGCCGAGCCCTTGAACCAAAGGGAGCAAGCAGTTTTTTTTCGGGTCATCCAAACCCTAAGCCGAAAGTCCCATCTTGTGAGGTAAAATTTTTAAAAGCTTTTCACAAGTTTAAATGAGTTTTTAAGCATGTGATTTACGTGTATTTCATGCAAAATTTGTGTAAGAGCATAAGCTCCTATATGTGTTTTGATGGCTGCCTTTTATGTGCTTGTGTGCTTAGTGTTTGGTTAGGTTGATTCTAGGTGTGGTTTGGTTTATGTTTATGCTCATAAATTATGCTATGTGCTCGATATGCTAGATTGGCATGTTAGGGTTTGATGTAGGTAATATGTCCCCAATTAGGTTTATTAGTTTTGTGCATGTATGTTATGTTTTTATGAACCAAAATGCATGAATGGTGTGATGTATGCTAAGCTAGTGGATATGCAACCCTAGGATAGGAGTTCGGATTTTTGGGTTGCAAAGATCACATGGGCTGTATGATAGGGTTAAGGGACGTTAGAATGCGCTGCATGTTTGATGATTATCTCCCGATGTGGGCGGTCGAGTTAGAACCCGCGATTTAGGACGTAACAAGAAATGTAAGAACCAAAACATGCTCTCGGGTTCCAGGGGGCTGTTTCGGTAAAACACGGATTACAGGCCTTTAGAGGCCGAATGGGCAAAAAGTTAAAACACGAAAGTTGTAGACTAGGTTGTTTCCTAGCGGCCAACGTGGCCAGTTTTCCAAAATAAGGCTCCAACAGCCTTCTTTTACAAGGAAACCCGATAGAGGTCTGTAAGACTCGGTTTTCAAAGTTAATCACGTTTTCAATTAAAAACTGGTACCAATCGGTACAGAATCAGAAATTTCTCAAAACATGAAAGTTTTAGAACTCTTCGAGGGCTAGAACTTTCGTGAAGAAAACATTTTCAAATTCGAAAGTGATTTTTAACTACAAATTGAAATGTCAAAACTGCGCAGGGATCCAAGAGTTTCTGTGCAGGATTTTATAGAACCCTTTAGGAAAAACGTTTTTCGAGCTAATCACGTTATTTCAAGTAAGGAAACTGTCCCAAAAGCAGTTTCCGACCCCCAAATGTTTTATGAAATTATAAGGCAGGATTTATGAATTTTTACGAAAAAGTTGATAAGATTAAGATTTTAAAGCTAAGTGTTTTTATGAAGCAAGAATGATAAGTTAAGGTTTTTAAAGAAAATGGTTTCTAAGTTAAGATTTTCAAAGCAAAAGGATTTTAAGCTAAGTGTTCAAGGTAATGTTAAGACGCATGATAACCGGGAAATTATACCCGAGTTATCGGGACTTAGTTCCCACAATTCTTAAGTAAGCCGAATAGGGATTCACGTTAAGGATCACAAGGGTTAACCTTGGTTGACCCATACATTGTTGATCAAAGCTCAAGGGTTGATGTTAATCTAACCCAACATGTTTATGAATGGGCTAAGTGTATAAGAATGGATATCCAACGTATCTTTTTAGATCACGATGCATGATCTATAAGACTACTAAGGTGGTCGCCCTTATGTATGCATGGTCTATGTTAGGGGGGACATATCACCGAAAAACCCACATGATGTAGATTAGAAATCTCACGTACGTCCTTCGATCGAGCAGGAGGGATTCTGCAATTAAAGCTCGAGGAGGAGTAAGACAAGCAGCACAAGGACAGACGGTAAGTACAACACCGTCTACAGCATAAGCTACTAGTATATATTACTAGATGTCTATGATGTGTTATGTGCTATGTGTTAGTTAACATGTATGCAATATAATTATGTTATGAATCTGATTATTATGCTAGGGCATAAATATTAGAATCAAAAAGGTGACAACAGAATGTATGTTCACTTATAGTAAGAATAAGTAAGATAATAAGCGATGTGTCGTACCACCCACGCCAGGTTGGGTTGGACTGTGGATTGAGTTGGATAAGGTTTGGCCGCCCCAACCAATTCATAGTCGCGCGCCGGTTACGAACACACGAGGTAAGGGCCCATAATGAGTAGAGATAAGAAAGCATAACATGGTCAATACTTGCTATGTGTATTTCCTGTTTATGCTATATTTTCTTTACGGCTTAAGAGTTGTACTTACTGAGCTCTAACTCACGGTTTGAGTTTATGCTGTAGGTAAGGAACCAGCTATATGAAAAGGATGCAAGATGGAGTAGCGAGCCAAGGGACTGTGAATGAGTGGATTATGGGTATCGCTACGTGTTTTGTGATTTTATGTAAATTATGAAATATTTTATATTAACCGGTAATTAATATACTAGTATGCAAAAACAGTATGACTTATGTTTATAGTGTTTTGTCAATGCTATAAAAAAAAAAAAAAAAAAATTTCCGCTGTGATTTTCAAACAATGTGTTTAAGTTATTTTACGAATGTATGTTAAGTAAGCAAGGTAACGACCTACGCTAGGTGGGGCGTTACACACCACACAAGCCACTCGGCCACACAAGCACACACACACGGCACACACATGCACATAGGGCAGAAAATTGAACCAAGCACGGGCTTATGCCCTTACATCGCTTTTTGGCACAAATACACATAAAATCAAGCTTCAAAACCGAATTAAAAACTTGAGAAAACGTTTTAGAGTTTTACCTCAAGTGTGTGTAGATTTTGGCCCCCTAGGGTTTAGGTTTGCCGAATGGTCTCTAGCTTCCCCCCCTTTGGTTCCACCGCACGGCTGCTACTCCTAGTGCACCAAAGACCAAATTTTTGGTCCCTTTGGCTGGTTCCTCACTTCCCTCGGCCACACAAGGGCTGGCTGCCCAAGCTGGAAAAATTTTTCCTGCTCCCTTGCACAAACCCGAGAGCACAATAGAGGCACCAATAAGCCTCAAAACACTCACCCAAGCTCACCTTGGTTCACTCCTATGGCTCGGCTAACTCACCCGAACCCTTGGTTCACTTTTTTCCCAAAAACTTTGGCCTCTCACTCGGCTCTCCCTGCACCAAAACCCACGGCCAAGAGCTGATTTGGCTGGTTAGAATTTTTTTCTCTCTTCTCCCACGGTTTCCTAAGCTACCCGAAGTAAGGATGCAAGTTTGGTTCTCAAAAATTTTCTGAACTTGGTCTCTCTCCCTCTCTCGGATTTTCTTGCTGAAAAATGGCAAGAGTTTTGTTGTGTTTTGTGAATAAAATGAATAGGGAGATGAGCTATTTATAGACACTTGGTGAGCTTTGGAAAATTATGTTTTCCTCCCCAAAATTTTTAAAAGTTTGGCCTTGTGGCCTAAGGGAGATGGGCGGCAATCTTAGGGTGGAAGACAAGAAGATATGAGTTGTCTTGGACACATGTCACCTCTTGATAAGGCCACCACACCAAAGAGATAAGAACAAAAGTGTTCTAGAGAACTCTTGAACAAAGCTTTGGTTTTTGACTGAAAATCTTGAAACGTCGAGTTCAAAAATTTAAATTCCAATACTGTAAATATTATTTTACAGTTTTTGGATTTTTAACGTGCCGTCGGAAAATCGGGTCGAAAAATATTTTTCTTGTTTTCTCAAACCCTTTCTGCCCTATGATTTCATAAAATTCGCTGGATTTTTTAATAGGGTTTCCGGAGTCTCATTTTCATTATCTGTTAATAAAAATGAGTTTCTGCGATATTTTTCGTGAAAAGCTGATCTTAAAATTCATGATTCTCAATTTCGACCATTTTGGTCAAACGTTGACTTTTCGGGTCAACGGTTGACTTTTCGGTCAAAATTTTGACTTTTCGTAAAATGATCAGTTTTCACTCCTTATCGTCCGAAAAATCAGTTTTGAGTCGTTTTAAGCTATAAAAGCCCATAACACACACGTGAAAGTTCTGAACTGAACTTTTTCATAAAATTGCATAAACTGCACATGTTTAATTCTTTACAAGAATTGATAGCATGAAAAACCAGATATCACAATCTACCCTCCTTAAAAATTTTCGTCCTCGAAAATTAGAACAACTCGGGGTAGTCTTTCTTCATCGCATCTTCTGGCTCCCATGTCGCCTCTTCGACCTTATGGTTTCGCCACAAAACTTTAACCATAGGTATAACCCTATTCCTCAAGACCTTATTTTCTCTATCGAGAATTCTGACAGGCTTTTCTTCATACGTCAGATCTGTCTGAACCTCCACTGGTTCCTGGCTAAGCACGTGAGAAGGATCGGGAACATATTTCTTCAGCATTGAAACATGGAATACGTCGTGCATCGAGGCTAATTCTGGCGGTAAAGCGAGCCTATACGCGACTTTTCCAATCCTCTCAAGAATCTTAAATGGTCCTGTATACCTTGGACTGAGTTTTCCCTTTTTACCGAACCGCATTACTCCTTTCATTGGAGCAATCTTAATAAAAACAGCATCCCCTACTTGGAATTCTAGCGGTCGTCGGCGTTTATCTGCATAGCTTTTCTGTCTGCTAAAGGCTATATCAAGTCTTTGCTTGATTTTCTTGATGTCTTCGGAGGTCTTTTCTATGAAGTCTGTGGTCTGCAGCTGTTTCTGCCCGACTTCTTGCCAATGAATCGGCGATCGGCACTTCCTTCCATATAATGCTTCAAACGGAGCCATCCCTATTAAGGCATGATAGCTGTTGTTGTAGGAAAATTCTATCAATGGTAGCTTTTCATCCCAATTTCCCTTGAAATCTAGGACGCATGACCTCAACATGTCTTCTAAGGTCTGTATGGTTCTCTCGGATTGTCCGTCGGTTTGGGGGTGAAAGGCAGTACTGAACTTCAGTCTTGACCCCATTGCAGCGTGAACACTCATCCAAAACCGCGACGTGAAACGCCCATCACGATCAGAGATGATCGATTTTGGGATTCCGTGATATCTGACAACTTGAGACACGTAAGTTTCTGCTAATTTCTCCACGGAGTGAGTGGCTTTAATCGCAATAAAGTGCGCCGATTTGGTCAAACGATCCACAATGACCCAAATCGTGTCGTTTCCGCTCGAGGTTCTGGGCAGTCCGACTACAAAATCCATCGTGATTTGTTCCCATTTCCATTCCGGAAGCTCGATCTTTTGCAATTCTCCTCCTGGAAGTCGATGTTCGGCCTTAACTTTCTGACAAGTTAGGCACTTTGACACGTATTCTGCTGCCTGATTCTTCATGTTTGGCCACCAGTAGGTCTCTTTAAGATCCTTGTACATCTTGGAAGCTCCTGGATGTACTGAATACGGTGTTTGGTGTGCCTCCGACATTATCCGTTCCTTCAAATTCTTCACGTCAGGAACGCAGATTCTCCCTCTAAAATGGAGTATGCCGTCATCAGATGTTCTGAATTCGTTACCCTTCTCACTAAAAAGTCTGGCTTTCAACAGTGAAGAGTCATTTTCTTGGTGTGCCTTGATGACGTCTAGCAGATCAGACTTGAGAACAAGCGAAGACAACCTCCCCGTTATCATTTCAAGGTTGAAATCCACAATCTCCTTTTGCAAGGGCTTAGGAAGTGCTCCAATAGACATCAGCATGCCTACTGACTTCCGACTTAGTGCGTCTGCCACCCTGTTTGCCTTACCAGGATGGTATAGGATTTCACAGTCGTAGTCCTTGACCAGTTCTAACCACCGTCTTTGCCTCATATTTAACTCCTTTTGAGTAAAAATATATTTGAGACTCTGGTGGTCAGTGTAGATCTCACACTTGTTTCCGTACAGATAATGTCTCCAAATCTTAAGAGCGAAAACTACTACCGCCAATTCCAAGTCATGGGTAGGGTAGTTCTTCTCATGATTCTTCAGCTGTCGGGATGCATAGGCCACTACCCTCCCGTTCTGCATTAACACCGCTCCAAGCCCATTCTTGGAAGCGTCACTATATATCACAAAATTTCATGCTTCAACATCAGGAATAATCAGCACAGGTGCGCTTGTCAGCTTTCTCTTAAGCTCTTGGAAGTTTTCTTCACACTTCTGGGTCCACTCGTACTTTTTCTCCTTCCGAGTGAGAGCTGTAAGAGGTGCTGCGATCTTTGAAAATCCTTCTACAAATCTCCTGTAGTATCCTGCCAACCCAAGAAAACTTCTGACTTCCGTAACATTCTTGGGTGCTGGCCATGAGCTAACTGCTTCCACCTTAGTTAGATCTACAGAGATTCCTTCCTTCGTCACCACGTGTCCCAAAAAGTGGACTTTCTCCAGCCAGAATTCACACTTCGTGAATTTGGCATACAATTGATGCTGTCTTAACATCTCCATCACCAGTCTCAGGTGCTGCTCATGTTCTTCCTGGGACCTCGAGTATATCAGGATGTCATCGATAAAAACGATCACAAACTTATCCAAGTAATCCCTGAATACTCGGTTCATTAGATCCATAAATGCAGCTGGGGCATTCGTCAGTCCAAAGGGCATAACCAAAAACTCATAGTGCCCATAACGAGTCCTGAAGGCCGTCTTCGAGACATCTGACTCCTTGATCCGGAGTTGATGATAGCCTGAGCGCAGATCAATCTTTGAGAAGACTGTGGCTCCCCTGAGCTGGTCGAACAGATCGTCTATCCTTGGGAGAGGATATTTGTTATTGATGGTGATCTTGTTCAACTCCCTGTAGTCGATGCACATTCGCAATGATCCGTCCTTCTTCTTCACGAACAGGACAGGTGCTCCCCATGGAGAATGGCTCTGCTTGATGAATCCTTTGTCCAACAACTCTTGTAGTTGTACTTGCAGCTCCCTAAGCTGTGCGGGTGCCATCCTATATGGAGCTTTTGATACCGGTGCAGCTCCAGGTATCAACTCGATTTCGAAAGAAATCTCCCGCTCTGGAGGCAATCCTGGTAACTCTTCTGGGAATACGTCCACATATTCCCTGATAATAGGAACATCTTCCGGCATCAACTCTTTCTCTTGATTCCTATCCACCATGTTAGCTAAATATCCTTGACACCCATTAGCTAACATTTTCCAGGCCCTTATGGCTGACACCAACTTGGTGGTGGAATTTCTAAGTTGCCCCTGGAAATTAAACTCATCCTTCCCATCGAGGCTGAACGAAATGCGGCGTCTCCGGCAATCGATCCTAGCGTTATATCTTCCCAAAAAGTCCATCCCCAAGATCACATCGAAATCATGAAGTTTGATTGCGATGAGATCTGCAATTAATTCTCTGCCATTTATTCTGATGGGAACATTTTGGATCCAGAAGTTGGACCACAAAATTTCACCGGATGGTAAAGAAGCATTGAAAGGTTGTTTTACCCTCTTAACACTGCCTCCTAGCTTTTGGGCAAATTCTAAGGATATAAATGAGTGCGTAGCGCCGGAATCAAATAAGGCAATGACATCATAGGTGGTGATAGAAATCTGACCTGTTACCACGTGTGACGTCCCTGCCTCCGCATCCCCTTTTGTATAAGCATAGATCCGGGCTAGAGGTTCGGGCGCTTCTATTCTGCCTTAAATCACTGCTGGTCCCTCCAGCCTAGCCTGTACCGCATGAATCTGTCTCTGGTTGGAATTGCGGTTCTGGTATTGCTGCTGCTGATTCTGATGTTGAGGTTGGGGGTTCTGATTATTCTGAGGGCAATTCTTGGCAAAATGTCCCTCTTTGCCACAAAGGTAGCAGGCATTTGACCCTTTTCTATATACTCCAGGGTGCTTCTTTCCGCAGGTGTCACAAATAGGATAAGCGACATTATTACCTTCATTCCCCCGGTTGTTCTTCTTTTGCTGAAAATTTTTCTGTTGACCCTGACCATTGAAATTTCCTTTCCTTTTGTTCTTCCCAGACTGTTTGGGACTTTGGCCAGAGCCACTTGCTTGCCCCTTTGTGTTGGCTTCTGTACCTTGGCAGGGTTGGTTCGTCTTAGCAGCAGCTTTTTCCTCTTTCCGGGTTTTAAAGATCTGGGCCCTCGCTTCTTTGTCCCGGTTTATCCAGTACTCAGCTTTAACAGCCCTGCTAACACATTCTGACATAGTCTCTGGCGGACTGTTGCCAGTGCTGACTAGTTTCGCAATGTCTGTGCGAAACATTCTCATCATCAACCGGACTTTCTCTTCTTCATTCGGTACCAACTTAGGGCATAGGCGAGCTAGCTGTTCAAACCTCTTCACTGCATCCATGACTGACAGTGATCCCTGTCTGAAATTTGTGAATTCATCCTGCTGCACTGCAAGGACTTCTCTGTTGTAGTACATTGTGTGGAACTCATGAACAAAGTCCTGCCAGGTCATGGCCATCACATCTCTCCGTGCCTCTACCGTAGTCCACCAGTGCCTTGCATCCTTCTTGAGTGCGAAGGAGGCACATAAGACTTTCTCCTGCTCAGTAAGCCTCATGAAATTCAGAATAACCTGAATATCAATAAGCCAATTATCTGCAGCAATCGGGTCTGTAGATCCCTCGAACTCCGGAGCCTTCATGCGTCTGAAGCGCTCGTATAACATGTCTTCCCGAACCGCTGGTGGATTTGCTGGCATGGCAGCTGGTGCCACGGGTACTTCTGCAGGTTGAGGCACTGCTGGCGGGGCCTTTGGCTGCACATTAACATTTGGTACCGGAGGTACCACTGGCGGTACTGGCTGTGCTGGCTGTGCTGGCTGTGGCGCAGCTTGAACCGGAGGGGCTTGGTTCATCCGCTCTAACTGCTCTCTAAATCTCGCCATTTCTTGCTGTTGTTCTTGCAACTGTCGTTGTAAGTCCATCATCAGCGTTATCATATCCGGCTGGGGCGGATCTTCTGGTGCATCAGCAGAGGTGTTACCTCTCGTACGAACCATCTTTATAATCCTAATATAGGAAAAAGAAATATTAACAATATTCTTTCTTCCCATAGCAATCTTAACATATCATCTTATCATGCACTGCATTCATGACATCATATAAACATACATATCATAGCATAGCATATACATACTTAATACAGCATAACATACATACTTAACATATCATGACATCATAACATATCTTATCATATATCCCGTGATCGCACGGTCCCTTTTAGTACAAAAAAAAAAGGGTACATATCATGTCAAAAGTACATACTGTACAAAATACTTACTGTCATATATACAACATAATGTACATATTTTTACATTAAAACGGACAGAGTTTCGGATGGAAGTGGCTACCACTTGCCATCCTACATATATATACAACCTAATCACCGAATACAAAATGATATGTAAACGGTCCTAACAAAAGAAAATACACGATCGACCTAATCTAGTCAGTGTCGTCGACGGTGCTGATCGAGGTATCCGAATCGGAGAGTACTATCACCGGATCAGGTGCATCCTCGTCGGGATCGTCAAAGGGAATCTCCTCGGGATCCTCCCACTCATCGTATGCGTCCTCGTCATCCATATCGGCCTCGTCATCGTTAGACAGAACGATGACTGGTGGATCCTCGTGCTCTGGCGGCTCTATAGGTACGCAATCGTCTTCCGAGTCATCATCGGCATTCATCGCGTCTACATCAGCTGGAGCAGGTGCCTCAGGTATCGGGTCCTCTTCCAAAGGCCCTACCTCATACTGGGGGTCCTCATCCTCATCATCAGTGCCAGGAGCCTGGCCTTCGGCCACATGCTCGGCTGCAGGCGCTGCTTGGGCCTTTGTCTCCGCCTCCAGGATGTCGTCATAAAAACTACCGAGGACCATCTGGCTGGTCGGTGTCGGAACAAACTGCCGAACATGCTGTGGTATACCGTTCCTGAGGAGTAACAACGCCTGGAGCTCATGATCGGCCAAATCCCGAGGAATATGGGGAAGCATCATCTCCTGAAACCTCCAACAATAGTGGCTCATCGTCTCCCCCGGATACGCGTGCCAATCCTGAGACAGTCTTTGATATCGAGCCTGTCTCATGTCTCTATAGATGGCGGGGTCGCGGACTGGCTCTCCCGGTCCCCTGGCTGGCAGTGGTCCATACCGGGTCATCACCACTGCGTAGAAGTGTGCCCATGTGCGACTGGGCAGCTGTGGCTCTCCTAGCGTAGCCCACCAAATTCTGGCGTCGCCGCTCAAACATCTGCTGGCGAGCGTAACCTGTAGGTGCTCCTCTATATGGCACATCGTAAAGATCTGCTTCATATCATGCAACCATGTCTCTACGGACATCGAGCGTCGGGTGCTATCAAAATACGCCGGCTGCGATCGATAAAAGGCTACCACCGCGTCTCGATCCCTCTTGATTTACTGAGGATCCACAATGTCGCGTCTACTCCATACAATATCATCATGAATCATAAAACACATAGTTAAAACAATACATAAGCAATTAAATCTAAACTTACTTGCAATGGTGGAGGCGATGTCAGGCAACTGTAAAATCGTGTCGCAAGGAAACCGCTCTCTTGTAACGCCCCACCTACCGTAGGCCGTTACCCGTGCTTGCATACATACATTCGTAACATAAACTTACTTACATACTTAGCTTGTAAAAACACAGCGGATTTTTTTTTTTTTTTTATAGTACACAAAACTATGTACATACTCAAAATACTGTTTCTGTGCATAACATACTAATTACTACTTATAAAAAGTATCTTGTCTTTTATAAGTATATACCACACAAAAATGCGTAGCGGCTCCATATACCACGATTTTACATTGCTTGACCCGCTACTCCCCACCGCATCAAGATCAGCTGACAGGCGACTTACCTACAGCACAAACTCAAAACCGTGAGCTTAAAGCCCAGTAAGTACAACTCCTAGGCCGTAAAACAAAAACAACAATATAACATTTAACACACAATAACATAACATATCATACATAACATACATAACATACATAACATACATAACATACTTAGCATACATATACCACTTAGCATGCATAGGTCATCTTATGCTTTATTATCTTTCATTATATCTTATGGGCCCTTAATCTACGTGTTCGTATCCGGCGCGCGACTATGGATTGTCTGGGGCGGCCAGACCAATTCCAGTTCAATCCACAGTCCAACCCGACCTGGCACGGGTGGAACGACACGGCTCTTATTTTCTTACTTAATCTTGTTTACGTGTGAACATACACTTCTGATGTCATCTTTCTACCTTAGCTCTTGCTTATCTTGTCTTAGCATATGTCTACATACTTAGCATTTTTCATGTTGCATACATGATACATAGCATATAACACAGAGCACATCAACGAGTCTAATAGTCTAATCCTATTAGCTTGTGCTGTAGACGGTGTTATACTTACTGTCTATACTTTAGTTGTTACGCAGATCCTTGTCCAGTCTCTGCTGCAGAACTCCTCCTGCTTGATGGAAAGTTGTACGTCAGTCTTCAAATCCATCTCTATCGTATGTTGGTACTAACCAACATTTTTACGGGTTTTCGGCTATATGTCCCCCTAACGTAGAGCCTCTTGTAACCCATAGGGTTATTTTGAAAAATCATGTTGTATACTTGGCCCATTTAGAAAACATTGGGTTAGGTCGAACACCTACCCTTGGGCTTGTATAAGTACTTGTTATCTTGTTGGTCAACCAAGGTCAACCATCTTGTTAGCTAAAGTCAACCCTCTTCGGGTCAACTCTGGGCTTTGGGGCGAAGCCCGGTAACTCGGGTGCTGAATCCCAGCTACCATACGTTCTACATTTTTCTTTCAAAACTTAGCTTAAAAATCTCTTTTCTTTGAAAACCTTACTTAAAACCTCGTTGCATAAAACTTAGCTTAAAACTTAAATTTCATAACTTGCTTCATAAAAATTTCGTGAATCTTGGCCTATATTTTCATAAAATGGTCGAGGGTCGGAAACTGCTTTTGGGACAGTTTCCGTGCTTAAAATAACGTGTTATGTCCGAAAATCAATTTTCCTAAGTTTGTTCTAAAAAATCGTGTACAGGATTTTGTTGAATCCTGCACCGTTTTCAGATTTTAGGTTGTAGTTAAAAATCCGTTTCGAGTTGGAAAAAGTTTCCTTCACAAAAGTTCTAGCCCTCGAAGAGTTCTAAAACTTTTGTGTTTTACACATTTTCTGATTCCTTACCATTTAGTGTCAGTTTTAAATCAAAACCGAGCTTAACACAAAAACTGGGTCTTCTGACCCACCTACAATTTTTCTTGGAAAAGTAGGCCTTTGGTGCCTTATTTTGGCAAAGTGCTCGCGTAATCCCCTAGGAAACACCCTAGTCTACAACTTTCGTGTTTTACGTTTTGGCCAATTCGGCCTCTATCAGCCAACTGGGACGTTTTACCGAGGCTGTCTCCTGGGAACCCGAGAGACAGTTTCAGTTTTTAAGTTGCTTGTTACGGCCTAAGACGTTGGTTCTAGCTCGACCGCCCACTGCGGGAGTTAGGTTCATGGCAGGCAGCGCATCTAGCGTTCCCTTACGGCTAACTAAGCCAACCCACGTGCTCGTGCAACCCGTCAAACCGAGCCTAAATTGCCTAGGGCTGCACGGTCTACTAGCATGCATACCATCACCAAAAATTCTAGCAACCTAGCATCATGGCTCATGAAAATCCGAGACCTACAAGCATCAATAAATCTGACCTATTGGGGACATTAGCCTACAATCACCCTAGCATGCAATCTAATAAATTTTAAGCACACAACCGAGCTTAAAAATTCATGCACACACCACACAAGCCACTCGGCCACACAAGCACACACACACGGCACACACATGCACATAGGGCAGAAAATTGAACCAAGCACGGGCTTATGCCCTTACATCGCTTTTTGGCACAAATACACATAAAATCAAGCTTCAAAACCGAATTAAAAACTTGAGAAAACGTTTTAGAGTTTTACCTCAAGTGTGTGTAGATTTTGGCCCCTTAGGGTTTAGGTTTGCCGAATGGTCTCTAGCTTCCCCCCCTTTGGTTCCACCGCATGGCTGCTGCTCCTAGTGCACCAAAGACCAAATTTTTGGTCCCTTTGGCTGGTTCCTCACTTCCCTCGGCCACACAAGGGCTGGCTGCCCAAGCTGGAAAAATTTTTCCTGCTCCCTTGCACAAACCCGAGAGCACAATAGAGGCACCAATAAGCCTCAAAACACTCACCCAAGCTCACCTTGGTTCACTCCTATGGCTCGGCTAACTCACCCGAACCCTTGGTTCACTTTTTTCCCAAAAACTTTGGCCTCTCACTCGGCTCTCCCTGCACCAAAACCCACGGCCAAGAGCTGATTTGGCTGGTTAGAATTTTTTTCTCTCTTCTCCCACGGTTTCCTAAGCTACCCGAAGCAAGGATGCAAGTTTGGTTCTCAAAAATTTTCAGAACTTGGTCTCTCTCCCTCTCTCGGATTTTCTTGCTGAAAAATGACAAGAGTTTTGTTGTGTTTTGTGAATAAAATGAATAGGGAGATGAGCTATTTATAGACACTTGGTGAGCTTTGGAAAATTATGTTTTCCTCCCCAAAATTTTTAAAAGTTTGGCCTTGTGGCCTAAGGGAGATGGGCGGCAATCTTAGGGTGGAAGACAACAAGATATGAGTTGTCTTGGACACATGTCACCTCTTGATAGGGCCACCACACCAAAGAGATAAGAACAAAAGTATTCTAGAGAACTCTTGAACAAAGCTTTGGTTTTTGACTGAAAATCTTGAAACGTCGAGTTCAAAAATTTAAATTCCAATACTGTAAATATTATTTTACAGTTTTTGGATTTTTAACGTGCCGTCGAAAAATCGGGTCGAAAAATATTTTTCTTGTTTTCTCAAACCCTTTCTGCCCTATGATTTCATAAAATTCGCCGGATTTTTCAATAGGGTTTCCGGAGTCTCATTTTCATTATCTGTTAATAAAAATGAGTTTCTGCGATATTTTTCGTGAAAAGCTGATCTTAAAATTCATGATTCTCAATTTCGACCATTTTGGTCAAACGTTGACTTTTCGGGTCAACGGTTGACTTTTCGGTCAAAATTTTGACTTTTCGTAAAATGATCAGTTTTCACTCCTTATCGTCCGAAAAATCAGTTTTGAGTCGTTTTAAGCTATAAAAGCCCATAACACACACATGAAAGTTCTGAACTGAACTTTTTCATAAAATTGCATAAACTGCACATGTTTAATTCTTTACAAGAATTGATAGCATGAAAAACCAGATATCACATAGTACACATGTTATAGCACGGAGCACTTCATAGAACTCTAGTAATATACTACTAGTAGCCTATGTTGTAGGCGGCGTTGTACTTACAGTTTCCACGTCCGATGTTAAGCTGCTCCTCCTCAAGGTTCAGCGATAGGACACCTCCTGCTGATGGAAGGACGTACGTAAGACTTCTAATTCTATCATAATATGTTGGTAACTAACCAACATTCATGCGGGTTTTGGTTATATGTCCCCCTAGTATAGAAAATCATTCATCCTTGAAAGGGTGGCTACCACAGTAGCCCTATCAATTCTTATGTCGTGGCCTAATAGGTTACGTTGGATAACCTTTTATTTACTAAGCCCACATAGTATAGGGTTAGGTCAACACCTACCCTTGGGCTTCTATTTACAATTTATTTTCCTTTTAGGTTAACCAAGGTCAACCTTTTTGATTACTAAAGTTGATCCCTCTTCGGTCAACTTTGGGCTTTGGGGCTAAGCCCGGTGACTCGGTTATTATTTCCCGGTCACCATCCGTTCTACATGTTTCTTCAAAAACTTAGCTTAAAAATTTACCTTCTTTAAAAAGATTTAACTTTTAACTTGAACTTCGTAACTTGCTTCTTAAAAATTCATAAATCTTGGATCATATTTTTAGAAAATGTTTAAGGGTCGGAAACTGCTTTTAGAATAGTTTCCATGCTTGAAACAGTGTGTTTAGTCCGAAAAACAATTTTCCTAATTTGGTTCTAGAAAATCTTGTACAGAAATTTCTTGATTTCTGCACAGTTTTCACATTTCAGATTATATTTAAAAATCCCGTTTAAATTAGAAAAAGTTTTCTTCATGAAAGTTCTAGCCCTCGAAGAGTTCTAAAACTTTCGTGTTTTACAAAAATTCTGATTCCGTAAGGTTTAGTACCAGTTTTAAATCGAAAACGGTTTTAACATAAAAACTGGGTCTAACAGACCACCTACGGTTTTTCTTGAAAATGGAGGCCGTTGAAACCTTAATTTGGAAAACTGTCCACATTGCCCCCTAGGAAACACCCTGTTCTACAACTTTCGTATTTTACGTTTTCACCCATTCGGCCTCTAAAGGCCTGTAATTACCGTTTTACCAAAACTGTCCAGTGGGAACCCGAGCTGGCAGTTTGGTTTTTAAGTTTAATTTTACGTCCTAAGTCGTGGGTTCTAGCTCGACCGACCACTTCGAGAGTTAATCAACATTCATGCAGCGCGTCTAACGTCCCTTGTAACCTAACCATGCAAACCCACGTGATCATGCAACCTTAAAAACCGAACCTAATAAACCTAGGGTTGCATGATTTTCTATCCTAGCATACTACACATACACTTCAAGCATCATTTGATCACAAAATTCTCATCATGCAAGCATAATCTAAATTGACCTAATGGGGACATATTACCTCAAACAAAACCCTAACATGTCATTCTAGCCAATCAAGCAACATAACATAAATAAATTGCATGCATCAAACCAAACCACCCTTAGAACTAACCTAACCAAACACTAGACATTGGGGCCGAAAATTAAAAGCACATATGAGCTTATGCTCTTACAACATTAGGGCTGAAAATACACTTAAATCTTGGCTTAAAAACTCAATTGAAAACTTGGTAAAAACTTTTAGAAATTTACCTTAAATTGGAGTTGGTTTCGACTTAGGGTTTGAATTCCCGAAAAATTTCCTTTGCTCTCCCTTGCTCCAAGGTTCGGCTACCTCCTTTTTGGTGCACCAAAAACTGAAATTTTGGTCCCAAATGCTTCTCCCCACCAAGCTTGGCTGTAATAGGGTTAATCCCACAAATCTGGAAATTTTTTTTTCTCCTTTCTCCCACTGCACCCGTGGCTGCTCCAATGGAGAAATCAAGTTCCAAAACTTGATCCAAGTTCTTCCCTTATGCTTGCTCACTCACCCGAAGTCTCTTGCCCTTAATTTCCCTCACAATTTGGTTTCTCCCTTTCCTTTTCCCCTGCACTAACTCACGGCAGTGACTGAATTAGGGGCTGCAAGGATTTTTCTTTCTCTTCCCCTTGAATCCTAGAGCTACCCGAACAAGGATTGGAGTTTGGCTTGAAAAAAATTTTCTGATCTCTCCTTCTTCTCTCTCTCGGCTTTTGGACAGAAAAATGACAAGGGGTTGGCTGCATTTTACATTAAAAATGAATAGAAAGCTTGGCTATTTATAGGCAAAAGTTGGAGTTCTTAAAATTAGATTTTAACCCCTAAATTTTCAAAAACTTGCACACAAAGGTGCTTAGTTGGCCGGCCATTAATGGGGTGGAGAACAACTAATGTTGTTCTAGAGTTTTCCACACTTGTCACTCAAGGATTGGTCCAACACACTTGTGTGATGTCAAAAATTATTTCTTTATGATGTCATAAATTTAAGGGCTTGTTTGGCTTAGTTTAATGAAAATCTTGAAACTTTGAGTTTAAAAATTTAAATTCCATTATTGTAACTATTATTTTACAGTTTTGGAATTTTATACTTACAATCTAAAAAAATCAGATTGAAAATATTTTTCTTATTTTCTCAAATCCTTTCTGCCCCATGTCCTATTTTAGCGTGCTTGATTTTTCTATGGTGGTTTTAGTTTTTTTTTGTTATCTGTCATAGAAAACAAGTTCCCTCAGTATTTTTCTCGAACTGCTGATCTTAAAATTCCTCCGTCGCAATTTTGACCTTTTTGGTCAAACTTTGACTTTTCGGGTCAATGGTTGACTTTTTGGTCAAAATTTTGACTTTTCTAAAATCATGTAGATTTCATTCCTTTTTGTCCGAAAAGGTTAATCGCTTCTCCGAACAATCATTTTTGAGTCTTATTAAGCTATAAGTACTCATAACACACATTAAAGCTCTAAACTGAACTTTTTCATGTAGTTGCATGAACTACATACATTCAGTTCTTAAAGAAAAACTAGTAACATGAAAAACTAGATATCACAATCTACCCTCCTTAAAAATTTTCGTCCTCGAAAATCAAAACAACTCAGGGTAGTTTTTCCTCATCGCATCTTCTAGCTCCCATGTCGCCTCTTCGACCTTGTGGTTTCGCCACAATACTTTGACCATGGGAATAACTCTATTTCTTAAGACCTTATTCTCTCTGTCGAGAATTTTAGCGGGCTTTTCTTCATAGGTTAGATCCGTCTGAACCTCCACTGGTTCTTGACTGAGTATATGGGAAGAATCTGGAACATACTTCTTGAGCATCGAAACGTGAAATACGTCGTGCATTGAGGCTAATTCCGGCGGTAAAGCGAGCTTATACGCAACTCCTCCAACCCTCTTAAGGATCTCGAACGGTCCCGTGTACTGTGGACTGATCTTTCCTTTCTTGCCGAACCGCATTACTCCTTTCATAGGAGCAATTTTGATGAAGACAGCATCCCCAACTTGAAATTCTATTGGTCGTCGACGTTTGTCCGCATAGCTTTTCTGCCGACTAAAAGCTACGTCGAGTCTCTGTTTGATCTTCTTAATATCTTCGGAGGTCTTTTCAATGAAGTCTGTAGTTTGCAACTGTTTCTGTCCGACTTCTTGCCAATGAATAGGCGATCGACACTTTCGTCCATACAAGGCTTCAAATGGAGCCATTCCGATTGAGGCATGATAGCTGTTGTTGTAGGAGAATTCGATCAGTGACAGCTTTTGATCCCAATTTCCCTTGAAATCTAGGACACACGACCTCAACATATCTTCTAATGTCTGGATAGTCCTCTCCGACTGTCCATCGGTTTGGGGGTGAAATGCCGTGCTAAAATTTAATCTCAACCCCATGGCAGCGTGAACGCTCATCCAAAATCGCGAGGTGAAGCGCCCATCACGATCTGAAATAATCGATTTTGGAATTCCGTGTAGTTTGACGACTTGAGCTACATAGATTTCTGCCAATTTCTCCACTGAGTAAGTAGCTTTAATCGCAACAAAATGAGCCGATTTGGTCAAACGATCGACAATAACCCAAATCGTATCATTTCCACCCGTAGTTCTGGGCAATCCGACTACAAAATCCATAGTAATCTGCTCCCATTTCCATTCAGGAAGTTCCATCTTCTGCAATTCTCCTCCCGGGTGCCGGTGTTCAGTCTTAACCTTTTGACAAGTTAGGCATTTCGAAACAAATTCTGCCACCTGATTCTTCATGTTCGGCCACCAATAGGTCTCCCTGAGATCCCTGTACATTTTAGAAGCTCCTGGATGTACAGAGTATGGCGTGTGGTGTGCCTCTGACATTATTCGTTTCTTTAAGCCTTCCACGTTCGGAACGCAGATTCTCCCTTTAAAGTGGATTACGCCATCATCGGAAATCTTAAATTCTGTACCCTTCTCACTAAACAGTCGAGCCTTCAATAATGAAGAGTCCTTCTCTTGATGTACTTTGATGAAGTCCAGCAGATCAGACTTAAGAGTAAGCGAAGATAACCTTCCCGTTATCAATTCTACATTAAAATCAGCAATCTCCTTTTGTAGTGGCTTAGAAAATGCTTCAATAGACATCAGCATGCCTACTGATTTCCTACTTAATGCGTCTGCTGCCCTGTTTGCCTTTCCAGGGTGGTAAAGGATTTCACAATCATAATCCTTTACGAGTTCTAACCACCTCCTTTGCCTCATATTTAACTCCTTCTGAGTAAAAATATACTTGAGGCTCTGATGGTCGGTGTAGATTTCGCATCTGTTCCCATTAAATAGTGTCTCCATATCTTGAGTGCGAAGACCACTGCTGCTAACTCCAGATCATGTGTAGGGTAGTTTCTCTCGTGACTCTTTAACTGTCGTGACGCATATGCTACTACCTTCCCATTCTGCATCAAGACAGCTCCTAGTCCATTCTTAGAAGCGTCACTATAAATCACAAAATTTCCTGCTTCTACATCAGGAATTATCAACACTGGTGCGCTTGTTAATTTCCACTTGAGCTCTTGAAAATTCTCCTCACATTTCGGAGTCCACTCGAATTTCTTCTCTTTTCGAGTGAGGGCGGTGAGAGGTGCTGCGATCTTCGAGAATCCTTCCACGAATCTTCTGTAGTACCCGGCCAATCCAAGAAAACTCCTTATCTCCGTGACGTTTCTGGGTGCTGGCCACGAACTAACTGCGTCCACCTTAATTGGATCTACAGAAATTCCTTCTTTTGTCACCACATGCCCAAAAAAGTGAACTTTTTAAAGCCAAAATTCACATTTCGTGAATTTAGCATACAGTTGGTGTTGCCTCAACATTCCCATTACCAACCTCAAGTGATGCTCATGCTCCTCTTTGGACCTCGAGTATATCAAAATATCATCAATAAAGACGATCACGAACTTATCCAAGTAATCCTTAAACACTCGATTCATTAAATCCATGAAAGCAGCTGGGGCATTGGTTAGTCCAAAGGGCATGACTAGGAATTCATAGTGCCCATATCGTGTTCTGAAAGCTGTCTTGGAGACGTCTGACTCCTTAATCCGAAGTTGATGATAGCCGGAACGTAAGTCGATCTTTGAAAATACTGTCGCTCCCCTAAGTTGATCAAAAAGATCGTCTATCCTTGGGAGAGGATACTTGTTCTTAATCGTAATCTTGTTCAATTCCCGGTAGTCGATGCACATGCGTAGTGATCCATCCTTCTTTTTCACGAATAAGACAGGTGCTCCCCACGGAGAGTGACTTTGCTTGATGAATCCCTTATCCAGTAACTCTTGTAGCTGTACTTGAAGCTCCCTGAGTTCTGCCGGTGCCATTCTGTATGGTGCCTTCGATACCGGTGCCACTCCTGGTAATAACTCGATCTCGAACGAAATTTCACGTTCTGGTGGTAGCCCTGGTAAATCCTGTGGAAATACGTCCGCATATTCCCTGATAATGGGAACATCTTCTGGCGTTAACTCCTTCTCTTATTTCTTATCCACCATGTTAGCTAAATACCCTTGACATCCATTAGCTAACATTTTCCAGGCCCTTACAGCTGATACGAACTTAGTGGCGGAACTTCGGGGTTGCCCGTGGAAGTTAAACTCATCCTTCTCACCTTGGCAGAATGTTATACGGCGTCTTCGACAGTCAATCTTAGCGTCGTATTTTCCTAAGAAATCCATCCCTAAGATCACATTGAAATCATGGAGTTTGATTGCGATGAGATCTGCAAAAGTTTCTCTGCCACAGATAATAATGGGAATGTTTTGGATCCAGAAATCGGACCACAAAATTTCACCAGATGGTAAAGAAGCATTGAAGGGTTGTTCAATCCTATTTACACTGTCTCCTAACTTTCGAGCAAACTCCATGGATATGAACGAATGAGTAGTGCCAGAATCGAATAATGCAATCACATCATAAGTGGTGATAGAAATCTGACCTGTCACTACCTGTGATGTTCCTGCCTCTGCATCTCCCTTGGTATATGCATAGATCCTGACTTGGGGTTCCGGTGCTTCCAGTCTGCCTTGTGCTATTGCAGGTCCCTCAAGCCTAGCTTGTACTGCATGCAGTTGCCGTTGATTAGGGTTACGGTTCTGATACTGTGGTTGTTGATTCTCGTTATACTGAGGACAATTCTTCGCATAATGTCCCTCTTTGCCACAAAGGTAGCAAGCATTTGTTCCTTTTCTGCAGACACCTGGGTGTTTCTTTCCACAAGTCTCGCACGTAGGATAGGTGACGTTATTGCCATCGTTTCCCCGGTTGTTCCTTTTCGGCTGGAAGTTTTTCTGTTGTCCCTGGCCATTAAAATTCCCCTTCCGCTTGTTCTTTCCGAACTGTTTGGGACTTTGACCGGAGTTGCTTGCTTGTCCCTTTGCATTTGTTTCCGTACTGTCACGCCCCGACTTATGGCTGCCAAGGTCACGCGGTGTCTGACCACGCGAACCTGGGGTTGGGTTCGGTTCGTGACAATTACTTACTTACTTGCTTGATTGAAAAATAAAGTTACCCAATTTTTAGAGTAAATTTTTTTTTTCTTCTTTTCTAAAAATCGTTAATAGAAAACTTTTATTGCGGAAATCATAAAACTCTAACTCAAGTTAACTATAACTTAAAACTGTTTTTCTTTTATAAAACCTTAACTGATTCTGATGTACCCACAGAGTACTGAGCTTTCACCTGAGCGGAAAGCTCCATACATACATAACTGAACTGAAACATACATGCATACATGTTGAACTATAATGAAAACACATTTTCATTTTTAAATGCACTTCGGAAACCCCGTAGCAGTCCATACCCACGTTTCACATTCTGTTGCGCCATCTCTTCACAACTTGTATCAGGAAGCGCCGGTAGGAAACTTACCTACAGCATGAACGTAAGCAATGAGCTAAAAAGCTCAGTAAGCACAACGTCCTATCTGCATGCAACTAATGCACGAAAACGTGAACCAATTATGATTTTTTATTAAAAATCATTTGTGGTCTTTCTACTGATCTGATCTGATCTTATCTTGCTACTATAACATGTGTGTATGTACTTCGGTACGTAACCATGGAGTGATTGAAGGCGGTCCGACCATACCAACTTAAACCATGAAGCACAAAGCTTAACATGGAGTAGTGGAGGCAGCCCTTCCATATCAAGTCAAACCGTGGAACGTGCCGTTTTAACTTACCACGGAGGCAACGTCAGTACAACACAACATGTCCTACTAATCTTAACTCATATCTTACCATTTGACTTATTAATAGTGGACATGCTTCGTGATGCCACAATATCTAACATAAAACATAAACATGCATTGACATAACATGAACATACATAACATGCATACATAACATGAACATACATAACATGCATACATAACATGAACATACTACTACATGACATACTACGTATCATCATAAATCATGACATCCTATTCATGCAACTAACATGTGTTCATGCCGTAGGCGGAATTGTACTTACCTTTCCGTCTGACATCATGCTTAACTGTCCCTTCCTAGTGCTGTTCCACTCCTGGTACAGCTGCAAGTTCTGCCTGCTTGACAAGGACATGATCTACTTAAATTCGTGAAAATGCTGGTAAACTAACCAACATGTCTACATGATCTTGGTTGTATGTCCCTTATGTGCAAAGCATCTAACTTGGTTACTTTTGGTAACCTGGCGTGCTAAGCCAAACTAAACCTCTAAGGATTGCTTATCTTAATCTGAAACTATCGGGTTATATCTGATAACCCTTTAGTTGAGCTATCGGTATCCGTTAGGGTTACTTTGGATAACCCGTGAGGATAAACTAACTTAAAGCTATTAGTTAACCAAAAGTCAACAAAAGTCAACCTTGGTCAACCATGGTCAACCCTCTAAGGTCAACCTCTCGAGTCTCGGGCTTGACCCGGTAACTCGGGCATAACTCCCGATTACCATTCGTGAACTAACGTTGGCTATTAACTTTGCTTAAAAATCTTATTTCCTTTCTTGGAAAATACTTAGGGAAAAATCCCAAAATTCACATTTCGTGTAAAAATTCATAACTTGAGTCATAAAATTCAAACTCTTGGTTATATACTTTGTAAATTCATTTTAGGTTGAAAACCGTCTTTGGAACGATTTTCATGGCCAAAACACTTGTTTAAGATTGAAAAACCATTTTCTAGAATCACTTGGTAAAACTTGTGGTGCAGGGATTTCGGATTCCCTGGGCACCCTTCGTAAAACAATTTTTGTTTTAAAATCGGTACGTTACCTGAAAAAGTTTTCTTCACCAAAGTTCTAGCCCTCGAAAAATGCTAAAACTTTTATGTTTTACAAAATTCCTAATTCGGCCTAGTTTCGTACCAGTTTTGAGTTGAAACTGGCTGACCCTGAAACGAAACTGGGTCTGGGAGCTTAAATGCTTAGCCACGGGTTTTGGCATTTTTGAAGGCCATTGGAGCCTTATTTTGAAAAACGGCTTGCGAATCCCCTTAGAAAAAGTTGTTCTGGACAACTTTCATGTTTTACATTTTCCCAAATTCGGCCTCTAAGGGCCTGTTATTTTTCGTTTACGAAAACTGGGTAGATTTATCCGAACCTACCAGTTTCGTGTTTAAATTGTTTTTACGCGTCCTACTTCGGAAGCTAACTCAACCGATCACTCGGGAGTCTAAAACATCAACATGCAACGTTAACTAACGTCCCACATGTTTTGACATGTTACCCCAACGTGGCCATGCAAACCAAACCGGACTACTAACCCTCGGTTTGCATGGGTTCTAGGGTTGCATAAACATGGATTCGGCATCCACAAACCAAACCGAAATTAAAATCTAACATTCTAGCACTTGAGCCACACACGGCTGCACCTAGGGCAGGGACTATACCAACCATTCAACCATGCAAACCAAGCACTAAAGCAAGCATAAAACATAGCACATACACAAAAACAAGCAAAGCTAATCTAGCATGCTACACACCCTAATCAAGCCTCACACCCTAGCATACATTAACCAAAAATTAATGAGCTCAAGCTCTTACATTTTCTTGCATAAATACACATTAAATTCCCAAATTTAATGCTTGAATCATAACTTAGGGTTAGGGTTTCTCACCTCACCAATTTCGGAAATTGGTTCCACCTATGGGAGCCGAACTCCCACTGCTGCTTGGTTGCCCCTTTGCAGCCGGATTCTCTCCACCAAAGAGACTCCAAATTCAGCCATGCATACATACAACATACACATCATTATCATCAACTCTTGCATGAAAAATTAGCTTAAAATTCAAGGAATTACCTTGACTTACCCATGGGTTTAGGTTAGGGTTTGGATCCGAAAATCCACTCCCCTTTGGCTGCACTTGCTCACGGTTTTGGGTCACCAAATGGTCCCAAAATTTTTTCACCAACTTTGGTGTTCCCTTGCAGCCCTTGCCGAGCCTCTTGCAGCCCCTAATCCATGAAATTTCTTCTCCATTTTTTTTCTGCACTCCAAGGCCGACCAAGCACACCTACCAAGCTCAAAAATCCTCCTTGGCTCATGGTTGGTTCCTCTTCCTTCTCCCTCGGCCATACACCATGGATTGGCCTAAATTTTTTTTCCTCTCTTTCTTCCTCTCCTCCCACGGCTTCAGGTCAGAAAAATCTGGAAAATTTTCCAGATTTCTTCATCTTGCTCCATGCTCAAAGCCGAGCATGCCTAGGGTGGCTCACACATGAGATTTTTCCAACTTTTGGCTTGGTTCTTCTCTCCACTTGGCTCACGGTTTTTCTGCAGGAAAATGGCCATAATATGGCTGTGTTTCCTCTTTTTTTTTCTGCACCACAAATGGGTCTATTTATAGACCATTTTTCAAACTTTTTGGAATTCCATTTTGACCCCAAAAGTTGCAATTTTTCTTGTTTTTCTCCCCCATGGTGGACGGCTGGAAGCAGGTCAGTAGCAGCTGGATTGGTGAGCTGTCATGGCTGAGGTCATGGCTGATGTCATGGCTTACCTCACAACTTTTCTAAAATTGCACTTTTGCCCCCAGAAAATGGAAATTCTTGCAAAAATGCCCTCTAGGTGTCCGATTGTCCTAAAAATCAACACACCCATCCTATTTTATGACATAAGCATCTCGGTGACTTTATACGCTCGTATCGTCAAATTTCCAAAATTTACACTTTTGCCCCAAAAGTGAAAATTTTTGCATTTAGGCCCCTAAACTTCAAAATTGGCCATAATGCTTGCTTTCCATGTAAATATCATTCTTTTCATAATTTTATGTGATTTTCTCATCCTTGAATCACATATTTCCCAAATTTACATTTTTACCCCGAAAAACAAAATCTTTGCATTTTCACCCCCAAAAGTGGCTGGTACTTAATTTCTTCTTGCAAGGCAATGCAATACCTTATATTGACATCATCTAACGACGTCATTTAACTTACTTCACATATTTTCCAAAATTTACATTTTTACCCTAAAAGTGAAAATTTTGACATTTTTGCCCTTTGACTTTGATTAGTCCTCTTGGGTGACTTCTTGACTAAATATGTCATTCTGACCTTAACTAATGCTAGGGATGCTTGATTTCTAGGGTGTTTCTACTGTCTACTTGGGCTATCTCGCCCATACTGACATATTTTGCAGTATTTTCTCATACTGCATCATTTTTCATTGTCGAGTCAACCGTTGACCACTTTTGATCAAATTTTGACTTTCTTGGTCAAAGTTGACTTTTTCGGTCAAACTTTGACTTTTTCGGAAAAACGTCCTTTATCACCCTTTTTGACCTGAAAAGGCGTTTTCTTACGTTAAAAATCTGTTATGAGTCTTATTGAGCCATAAGACTCCGTAAAACGTGTGAAAAACTCTTAACTGAGTTTTTCCGTAAACATCACAACATATGCTCATAATTCCTTTAAAAGAGGAAAAATGGCAATCATGAAAATTCTAGGTATCACACGTACCCTGACGAGGTTGTGTTGACTTGGCAGCAGCCTTTTCTTCCTTCCTGGATTTAAAAATCTGGGCTCTAGCCTCCTTGTCCCGATTAATCTAGTATTCCGCTCTGATGGCCCGGCTAATACAGTCTGATACTGTCTCTGGCGGACTACTACCGGCACTGACTTGCTTAGCAATGTCCGTACGGAACATTTTCATCATCAGTCGAACCTTCTCCGCCTCGTTAGGTACCAAATTTGGACACAGGCGAGCCAGTTGCTCGAATCTCTTGATTGCATCCATAACTGTCATGGATCCCTATCTGAAGCCGGTAAATTCGTCCTGTTGCACAACAAGGACTTCTCGGTTGTAGTACATAGTGCGAAATTTATACACGAAGTCTTGCCAGGACATAGCCATAACATCACGTCGCATTTGGACTGTCATCCACTAATGTCTGGCATCCTTCTTAGGAGCGAAGGAAGCGCACAGTACTTTTTCCTGCTCCGTCAGTCTCATGAAATCCAAGATAACCTGGATATCTATGAGCCAATTGTCCGCGGCTATTGGATCTGTAGGCCCTTCAAACTCGGGTGCCTTCATACGTCTGAAACGCTCGTATAGCAAGTCTTCGCGTACCAATGGCGGATCCACTTGTACAGTAGCTGGAGCCACTGGAATCTCAACATTCCGAGAAACTTCTGGTTGGACTTCCGGGCGATCATGGGGTACCTGAGGTACTACTGGTGGAATTGGAGGTGCTGGTTGTGGAGCTTCGCGGGCTTAGTCCATCCATGTCAATTGTTCCCGGAGTCTGGTCATCTCTTTTTAAAGGAATTATGGGCATACGTTGAGATGTTTATGGAAAAACTCAGTTAAGAGTTTTTCATGCGTTTTACGAGGTCTTATGGCTGAATAAGACTCAGAATAGATTTTTAAGGTTAGAAAACGCCCTTTCAAGTCAAAAAGGACGAAAAATGACGTATTTTCGAAAAAGTCAAAGTTTGACTGAAAAAGTCAAATTTGACCAGAAAAGTCAAAGTTTGACCAAGAGTGGTCAACGGTTGACTTGACAGTGTTAAATGATGCAGTATGAGAAAATACTGTAAAATTGGTCAATATGGGCGAGATAGCTCAAATAGGCTTTAAAACCACCATAGAAAATCAAGCACACCTAGTTAAGGTCAAGGGCAAAAGGACATGAAAATATAGAAAATTTAGTCACCAAGTCACCCAAAAGGACCGGTCAAAGTCAGGGGCAAAAATGTCAAAATTTTCACTTTTGGGACAAAAGTGTAAATTTTGGAAAATATGTGAAGTAAGCTTAGTGATGTCATTAGATGATGTCACAATAAGGCAATGACTTGCCTTGCAAGCAAAGATAAAGACCGGCTATTTTTGGGGGTAAAATTGCAAGGATTTTGTCTTTCGGGGCAAAAATGTAATTTTAGAAAATATGTGATTTAAGTATGAGAAAATCACATAATATCATGAAGAGATTTTCAATTGCTTGAAAAGCAAGCAAAATGACCGGTTATGACATTTTAGGGGCATAAATGCAAGAATTTTCACTTTTGGGGTCAAAGTGTAAATTTTAGAAAATTGATGATGTAAGCACATGATGTCATCAAGATGATGTCATCATAATGAGATAAGTTTGGCTTGATCACCAAGAAAGCAACCGGCCACCTAGGGGGCATTTTTGCAAGAATTCTAGTTTTTGGGGCAAAAGTGCAAATTTTAGAAATTTGGTGAGGTAAGCGATGAGGTCAGCCATGAGGTCAGCAATGATGTCATCCCTTGCTTGTTCTCGAAGTCTTGACCGGCCACCTCACACCTTGTGGAACAAGGGTTGAACTTTTCAAAGTTTATGGACTGAAATGTAATTTTTGGAAAGTTTGCATTTGCCTATAAATAGAGGTTGGTTTTGGGCTGAAAAAATGCAGAAAATCAGCCAAACTCTGCCCACTTTTCTGTAGAAAAATCCGAGAGGGAGAGTGGAGAGAAAGAACCAAGAAAAAAATTGAAAATCCAAGGGAGATTGGATCTAGTGTGGTTCGGGTTTCAAGCCAGAAAACCAAGAGAAAAATTTGGAAATAGAGACCCATTTTTGGGGGCTGTGGCCGAGAGTGGAGAGGAAGAAAGTGAGAGAAAAATTTTGAGGAAAAAATTTGGTTAGTGGCCAAGAGTGAAGAGAAATCACCAACCAAGAAACCAAATGAATTTTTAGTGCTCTAGGTGTGTGTGTTTCGGCCATGAGTGAGCAAGAGAAAGAAAAGGTAAAACTCCTTCAAACTTTGGTATTTTTCCATGCAAGTTGATGGAATATTTATGGGTATGTTTGTATGTGCATGGCTGAAAAATTGGAACCCATTTGGAGGGGAAATCCGGCTGTAAAGGCAGCCAAGGAAAGCAAGGGAGTTTGGCTCCAAAGGTGTGAACCAACTTCCGAAATTCATGAGGTAAATTCCCTAAACCCTAAGCTTTTGGTTCAAGCTTAATTTGGGAAATTTAATATGTATTTCAAACATGGATTGTAAGAGCTTAAGCTCAAGTTTTTATGTTGATGCCCTAGACTTACTATGGTGCTTGATTAGGGTGTGTTACAAGTGGTTTAGCTATGCTTGTTTATGCTTGTGTGCTATGAGTTTATGCTTGCATGAATGCTAGGTTTGCACGGATCTTTGGTTGGTATGTCCCCTGCCTTAGGTGCAGCCATTTATGGCTTGCGTGCTAGGGTGTTAGACCTAGCTATGGTGTGGCTTGATTGGTTCAATGTTATGTGATGCAAACCCTAGAAGCATGCAAACCTAGGTTTTTGTAGTTTCGGTTTGGTTTGCATGGCTGCGATGGGATGACATGTTGGTACATGTGGGACGTTAGTTAACGTTGCATGTTGTTTATTTAGGCTCCCGAGTGATCGGTTGAGTTAGTTCCGCGAAGTAAGACACGTAAAATTAAGTAAGCATGAAAACTGGCAGGTTCGGATTAAATCTGTCCAGTTTTCGGAAAAGAAAAATAACAGGCCTTTAGAGGCCGAATTTCGGAAAATGTAAAACATGAAAGTTGTTCAGAACGACTTTTTCTAGGGGGTAACGTGGACCGTTTTCCAAAATGAGACTCCAATGACCTCCATTTATGCCAAAACCCGTGGCTAATTTCTTTAAGTCCCCAGACCCAGTTTTCAGGGGTCAGCCAGTTTCAACTCAAAACTGGTACGAATCTAGGCCAAATTGGAATTTTTGTAAAACATGAAAGTTTTAGAATTTTTCGAGATCTAGAACTTTCGTGAAGAAAACCTTTTCAGATTACGAACCAATTTTTAAACTGGAATCGTTTTTCGGAGGGTGCGCAGGGAATCCGAAAATTCCTGCACCACTAGCTTTACAAATGTTTCTAGAAAATTGTTTTTCTACATCAAACAATTATTTTGATTATGGAAAACTGTTCCAAGGACGGTTTTCAACCTCAAATGATTTTATAAAGACCTAATCCAAGAGTTTGGATTTTTACAATTTAAGTAAAGGATTTTTATAAGTAAAGTAATGAGTTTTGGGATTAATTTCCCTAAGTTTTCCAAGTAAGGAAAATGAATTTTTCAAGCTAGAGTATAGCAAGCGATTAGTTTACAATTGGTAACCGGGAGTTAGACCCGAGTTACCAGGTCAAGCCCAAGGCCCAAAGGTTGACCCATAGGGGGGGTTGACCATAGTTGACCGTAGTTGTCCGAAGTTGACCATGGTTAATTTTGGTTGACTAATGGCATTGATTTAGTTTAACCTTAAGGGTTATCCAATGTAACCCCAAAGGATACCGTTTAAGCTCAACTAAAGGGTTATCAGATATGACCCGATAGTTATGGATTAAGGATAAGCAACCCTTAGGGGTTTAGCAAGGCTTAGTACGCAAGGTTACCGAGTATCACCAAGTTAGACATTTTTGCACAAAGGGACATATAACCAAGACCATGTAGGATAAGCATGTTGGTTAGATCACCAGCATTTTATAAGTTTAAATTAGAGCATGTCCTTTATCAAGCAGGCAGAACCTGCAGCTGTACTGGATAAGGAACAGCGTTAGATGGGACAGTAAATCAAGAACATAGGACGGAAGGTAAGTACAACTCTGCCTACAGCATGAACACATGTTTGTTGCATAAGTTGTTTTTAAGAAATCATGAACGGCATTTCATGATTTATGATGTGATGTTATGAAGTAGTATGGTATGTGTTATGTTAAGAAGTAGTATGTTTATGTCTATGTTTTAATGAGATATGACATGATGCTGTGTTAAGATGTAGTATGTCCATGTTCCATGTTAAGATGCAGTATGTCCATGTTTCATGTTAAGATGCAGTATGTCCATGTTCCATGTATGTCCATGTTCTATGTTAAGATGCAGTATGTCCATGTTCCATGTTAAGATGCAGTATGTCATGTTCATGTTAAGATGCAGTATGTCATGTTCATGTTAAGATGTAGTATGTCATGTTTATGTTAAGGTGTAGTAAGTTATGTTTTATGTTCGATATCATGGCATCACGAAGCATGCTCACTGATAATGAACTATATGGTAAGAACTATATGGTAAGAACAAGTTCTTAAGATATGAGATAAGTTAAGTAAGGATTGTTGTGTTGTACTGGCTTGCCTCCGTGGTAAGTTCAAACGGTATGTCCCATGGTTTGACTTGAATTGGATGGACTGTCTCCACTACTCCATGTTAAACGTTTTGTTTCATGGTTTGAGTTGGATCGGACGGATCGCCTTCAACCACTCCATGGTTATGTACCTCAGTACGTGCACACATGGTATAGAATTGAATAGGGAACCATAATCTGATTAATAAGAAATCATAATTGGTTTATACGTATGCTTGTATTTTCATTTGCATGCGGATTGAATATTGTGCTTACTGAGCTTTTTAGCTCACTACTTACGTTCATGCTGTAGGTAAGCAACCTACCGGCAATACCTGATGCAAAGCTGTGGAGAGATGGCGCTGCGGACTGTGAAACGTGGGAATGGACACCACTACGGGTTTCCAAAATATGTTTGAAATGAAAAATGTGTTTACATTATGTTTTATGTATGTATGGTACAGTTTCAGTTTCAGTAGATATGGCAATGAGTTGTCTCTTATTGTACCGATCCGCATTAGGTCGGGTCTGGTCCACGTTTTTATGTTATGTTTAAGCATGGTAGCTTTCCCTAGAGGTGAAAGCTCAGTACTCGAGTGAGTACATATTAAGAGGTTAAGTTTTATGAATGAGAATCAGTTTTAAGATATGCTTAAGTTAAGCTTAAGGTTTTATGTTTTATGCATGGGCAGTTTTCAAGTCATGATTTTAAAATAAAGGTAAGTCTTTTGAAGTTTCAAAAGAAGTTTTAAGAAGAAAAAAAAAAAAAAATTTTCCGCAATTTTTTTCAAGATTTAGTATAAGTAAGTAACGTAACGACCCAGGTTTGCGTAGTAGGCCCTACGTGGATCTGGGGGCGTTACAGGTTTGGTATCAGAGCAAAAGGTTTTCTGCCATCCAGTTTCACAGTTTTGCTGCCAGCGCCACAGTTTTGTAAGTTTGTTTTCTTACTCTGTGTTACATGTACCTGGTGTTAAATCCAGGTTAGATTTGTGAGGATTGATAAGGACGATAAGGCTTCGTTGGCATTCCGAGAAATAAAGGAGGAGCTCCGCATCCCCAATAGAACCCAAAGCAATGGTTTCACGGAATGAAGAGTCTTTTCCGATGATATGCTGCAAGGACGCATTTCCAGGCTACGTTATGTTGCAGTTTGGCACGCTTGTCCAAACGAGTCAATGGGCTACTACTGCCAACGGACCAGGGTTGCGCAGCGAAAGCATGGTGGATACGCTATGTTTATGATATGATATGAAGAGATTGCGAGAAATCTCTAATAGGATATGTTAAGATATGGAAGGAGTATGAGTGATAGAATTAGAAACTAGAAGATGGTTTGTCGTAGGTACGACAAAACCAAAATTTCGTAGAAAGTCTATCTTGCAACTGTTGTGCCTAAGTTGCAATGATAATTGCTAGAGTAGCAATAAGAGATAAGATTGATCCCCGGTTAAGGGAAATTATGAGATAATGGGAAGTTTAGATATTCCTAAGAATTATGATTATGCCCTTGTGCTAGGGAAGAAAAGTTTGAAGCAATGAGAAAAGCTTCTATTATCCAAGAAGTAGTTGGATATTTTAAGTATACCTTTCAATGCATCACTCAAACGATATTATGATTTTTCTAGTAAAAACTTTGAAAAGTTTCAAAGATGATATTTTTATAAGAAATGCTCAAATTATGATCTCATGTTAATAGAACCCCTTCACGTTTAGAAAGACGGCTAAATCCTTGAGGAAGGAATTCCAATATAGGGGCTGTCATCAGCATAAAGGTTCCGAGTTAGGAGCTATTATGCAAGGCCACAAACCTTGAGGATAAGTCCAAGAAAGGGGCCACCATGAAAAGCAAAGGGTTCTAATAGCACAGGATCGAGTTTCAAAAAAGAAACTATGTTCCAGAAAGAGTGTTGAAAGTCTGATACGAAGTATTTTCCAAGTATGGGAAAGAATTTACAGTAAGCTTTTCAAGTATGAACAAGTTATATGTGATATGTTTTCAAAATATGACAAGTATCAGAAATACTTGCTCAACTTTTTATGTAAATAGTTCTTGTGATGCAGTAGGAAAGGAAAGTATGTAAGTATGTAAGTATGCAGTATGACAAGTAAGAAAGGAAAGTATGTATGTTAGCATGAAGTATGTATGATAAGAATGATAGTATGTAAGAAAGTATGAAAGTATGAAGGCAAGTAAGTATGATAAGTATGAGAATATGAGGATATGGTGGATTTTTTTGAGGAAAAGTCACCTAGAAATATCCGAATTTTCGATGACGAAATTTTTTTTAAGGAGGGTAAATTGTAATACCTAGAAATTTACATGTTGCCACTTCCTTTTTAAAGGAATTATGGGCATACGTTGAGATGTTTACGGAAAAACTCAGTTAAGAGTTTTTCATGCGTTTTACGAGGTCTTATGGCTGAATAAGACTCAGAATAGATTTTTAAGGTTAGAAAACGCCCTTTCAAGTCAAAAAGGACGAAAAAGGACGTATTTTCGAAAAAGTCAAAGTTTGACCGAAAAAGTCAAATTTGACCAGGAAAGTCAAAGTTTGACCAAGAGTGGTCAACGGTTGACTTGACAGTGTTAAATGATGCAGTATGAGAAAATACTGTAAAATTGGTCAGTATGGGCGAGATAGCTCAAATAGGCTTTAAAACCACCCTAGAAAATCAAGCACACCTAGTTAAGGTCAAGGGCAAAAGGACATGAAAATATAGAAAATTTAGTCACCAAGTCACCCAAAAGGACCGGTCAAAGTCAGGGGCAAAAATGTCAAAATTTTCACTTTTGGGACAAAAGTGTAAATTTTAGAAAATATGTGAAGTAAGCTTAGTGATGTCATTAGATGATGTCACAATAAGGCAATGACTTGCCTTGCAAGCAAAGATAAAGACCGGCGACTTTTGGGGGTAAAATTGCAAGGATTTTGTCTTTCGGGGCAAAAATGTAATTTTAGAAAATATGTGATTTAAGTATGAGAAAATCACATAATATCATGAAGAGATTGTCAATTGCTTGAAAAGCAAGCAAAATGACCGGTTATGACATTTTAGGGGCATAAATGCAAGAATTTTCACTTTTGAGGTCAAAGTGTAAATTTTAGAAAATTGATGATGTAAGCACATGATGTCATCAAGATGATGTCATCATAATGAAATAAGTTTGGCTTGATCACCAAGAAAGCAACCGGCCACCTAGGGGGCATTTTTACAAGAATTCTAGTTTTTTGGGCAAAAGTGCAAATTTTAGAAATTTGGTGAGGTAAGCGATGAGGTCAGCCATGAGGTTAGCAATGATGTCATCCCTTGCTTGTTCTCCAAGTCTTGACCGGCCACCTCACACCTTGTGGAACAAGGGTTGAACTTTTCAAAGTTTAGGGACTAAAATGTAATTTTTGGAAAGTTTGCATTTGCCTATAAATAGAGGTCGGTTTTGGGCTGAAAAAAAGCAGAAAATCAGACAAACTCTGCCCACTTTTCTGCAGAAAAATCCGGGAGGGAGAGTGGAGAGAAAAAACCAAGAAAAAAATTGAAAATCCAAGGGAGATTGGATCTAGTGTTGTTCGGGTTTCAAGCTAGAGACCCATTTTTGGGGGCTGTGGCCGAGAGTGGAGAGGAAGAAAGTGAGAGAAAATTTTTGAGGAAAAAATTTGGTTAGTGGCCAAGAGTGAAGAGAAATCACCAACCAAGAAACCAAATGAATTTTTGGTGCTCTAGGTGTGTGTGTTTCGGCCATGAGTGTGCAAGAGAAAGAAAAGGTAAAACTCCTTCAAACTTTGGTATTTTTCCATGCAAGTTGATGGAATATTTATGGGTATGTTTGTATGTGCATGGCTGAAAAATTGGAACCCATTTGGAGGGGAAATCCGGCTGTAAAGGCAGCCAAGGAAAGCAAGGGAGTTTGGCTCCAAAGGTGTGAACCAACTTCCGAAATTCATGAGGTAAATTCCCTAAACCCTAAGCTTTTGGTTCAAGCTTAAATTGGGAAATTTAATATGTATTTCAAGCATGGATTGTAAGAGCTTAAGCTCAAGTTTTTATGTTGATGCCCTAGACTTAGTATGGTGCTTGATTAGGGTGTCTTACAAGTGGTTTAACTATGCTTGTTTATGCTTGTGTGCTATGAGTTTATGCTTGCATGAATGCTAGGTTTG
Organism: Ficus microcarpa; assembly: GCA_025413485.1. Lineage (NCBI taxonomy): Eukaryota > Viridiplantae > Streptophyta > Magnoliopsida > Rosales > Moraceae > Ficus > Ficus microcarpa. The sequence goes on along the minus strand of CM046376.1, from coordinate 33,342,628 downwards.
CATGGATATTTGGTTGGTATGTCCCCTGCCTTAGGTGCAGCCATTTATGGCTTGCGTGCTAGGGTGTTAGACCTAGCTATGGTGTGGCTTGATTGGTTCAATGTTATGTGATGCAAACCCTAGAAGCATGCAAACCTAGGTTTTTGTAGTTTCGGTTTGGTTTGCATGGCTGCGATGGGATGACATGTTGGTATATGTGGGACGTTAGTTAACGTTGCATGTTGTTTATTTAGGCTCCCGAGTGATCGGTTGAGTTAGTTCCGCGAAGTAAGACACGTAAAATCAAGTAAGCACGAAAACTGGCAGGTTCGGATTAAATCTGTCCAGTTTTCGGAAAAGAAAAATAACAGGCCTTTAGAGGCCGAATTTGGGAAAACGTAAAACATGAAAGTTGTTCAGAACGACTTTTTCTAGGGGGCATCGTGAACCGTTTTCCAAAATGTGGCTCCAATGACCTCCATTTATGCCAAAACCCGTGGCTAATTTCTTTAAGTCCCCAGACCCAGTTTTCAGGGGTCAGCCAGTTTCAACTCAAAACTGGTACGAATCTAGGCCGAATTGGAATTTTTGTAAAACATGAAAGTTTTAGAATTTTTCGAGATCTAGAACTTTCGTGAAGAAAACTTTTTCAGCTTACGAACAGATTTTTAAACTGGAATCGTTTTTCGGAGGGTGCGCAGGGAATCCGAAAATTCCTGCACCACTAGCTTTACAAATGTTTCTAGAAAATTGTTTTTCTACATCAAACGATTATTTTGATTATGGAAAACTGTTCCAAGGACGGTTTTCAACCTCAAATGATTTTATAAAGACCTAATCCAAGAGTTTGGATTTTTACAATTTAAGTAAAGGATTTTTATAAGTAAAGTAATGAGTTTTGGGATTAATTTCCCTAAGTTTTCCAAGTAAGGAAAATGAATTTTTCAAGCTAGAGTATAGCAAGCGATTAGTTTACGATTGGTAACCGGGAGTTAGACCCGAGTTACCGGGTCAAGCCCAAGGCCCAAAGGTTGACCCATAGGGGGGGTTGACCATAGTTGACCGTAGTTGTCCGAAGTTGACCATGGTTAATTTTGGTTGACTAATGACATTGATTTAGTTTAACCTTAAGGCTTATCCAATATAACCCCAAAGGATACCGTTTAAGCTCAACTAAAGGGTTATCAGATATGACCCGATAGTTACGGATTAAGGATAAGCAACCCTTAGGGGTTTAGCAAGGCTTAGTACGCCAGGTTACCGAGTGTAACCAAGTTAGACATTTTTGCACAAAGGAACATACAACCAAGACCATGTAGGATAAGCATGTTGGTTAGATCACCAGCATTTTATAAGTTTAAATTAGAGCATGTCCTTTATCAAGCAGGCAGAACCTGCAGCTGTACTGGATAAGGAACAGCGTTAGATGGGACAGTAAATCAAGAACATAGGACGGAAGGTAAGTACAACTCCGCCTACAGCATGAACACATGTTTGTTGCATAAGTTGTTTTTAAGAAATCATGAACGGCATTTCATGATTTATGATGTGTTGTTATGAAGTAGTATGTTATGTGTAATATTAAGAAGTAGTATGTTTATGTCTATGTTTTAATGAGATATGACATGATGCTATGTTAAGATGTAGTATGTCCATGTTCCATGTTAAGATGCAGTATGTCCATGTTTCATGTTAAGATGCAGTATGTCCATGTTCCATGTTATGCAGTATGTCCATGTTCCATGTTAAGATGCAGTATGTCATGTTCATGTTAAGATGCAGTATGTCATGTTCATGTTAAGGTGTAGTAAGTTATGTTTTATGTTCGATATCATGGCATCACGAAGCATGCTCACTGATAATGAACTATATGGTGGGAACAAGTTCTTAAGATATGAGATAAGTTAAGTAAGGATTGTTGTATTGTACTGGCTTGCCTCCGTGGTAAGTTCAAACGGTATGTCCCATGGTTTGACTTGAATTGGATGGACTGTCTCCACTACTCCATGTTAAACGTTTTGTTTCATGGTTTGAGTTGGATCGGACGGATCGCCTTCAACCACTCCATGGTTATGTACCTCAGTACGTGCACACATGGTATAGAATTAAATAGGGAACCATAATCTGATTAATAAGAAATCATAATTGGTTCATACGTATGCTTGCATTTTCATTTGCATGCGGATTGAATATTGTGCTTACTGAGCTTTTTAGCACACTACTTACGTTCATGCTGTAGGTAAGCAACCTACCGGCAATACCTGATGCAAAGCTGTGGAGAGATGGCGCTGCGGACTGTGAAACGTGGGAATGGACACCACTACGGGTTTCCAAAATATGTTTGAAATGAAAAATGTGTTTACATTATCTTTTATGTATGTATGGTACAGTTTCAGTTTCAATATATATGGCAATGAGTTGTCTCTTATTGTACCGATCCGCATTAGGACGGGTCTGGTCTACGTTTTTATGTTATGTTTAAGCATGGTAGCTTTCCCTAGAGGCGAAAGCTCAGTACTCGAGTGAGTACATATTAAGAGGTTAAGTTTTATGAATGAGAATCAGTTTTAAGATATGCTTAAGTTAAGCTTAAGGTTTTATGTTTTATGCATGGGCAGTTTTCAGGTCATGATTTTAAAATAAAGTTAAGTCTTTTGAAGTTTCAGAAGAAGTTTTAAAAAGAAAAAAAAAAATTTCCGCAATTTTCTTCAAGATTTAGTATAAGTAAGTAACGTAACGACCCAGGTTTGCGTAGTAGGCCCTACGTGGATATGGGGGCGTTACACTGCGGATCCTCCTGTCCGGCGCCATCAGCGACGGGAGCCTGGGCCTCGTCTACATGATCAGCGGCAGGCACGTCCTGAGCGATCATCTCTGCCTCTAATATGTCATCAATGAAGCTACCGACAGTCATCTCGCTGTTAGGTGTCGGGACGAATTGACGGATGTGGGTTGGTACTCCGTTCCTTAGGAGTAGCAACGCCGCTAGCTCGGGCTCTGCCATGTCCTGAGGAACATACGGGAGCATAGTCTCCTGAAATCTCCAGCAGTAATGGCTCATGGTCTCCCCTGGATAGGTATGCCAGTCCTGAGAGAGTCTCTGGTAGCGAGAATGTCGCAGGTCCCGATAAATAGCAGGATCACGGATCGGCTCTCCGGCCTCTCGAGCTGGAAGTGGCCCGTAGCGTCTCATCACTACTGTGTGGAAATGTGCCCAGGTACGACTAGGCATCTGCATCTCTCCCAATGTGACCCACCATATCTTGGAATCACCGATCAGACACCTACTGGCCAGAGTGACCTGTAAATGCGCCTCAATATGACATATCCCAAATATCTGCTCCATATCATATAGCCATGTCCCAATCGACACCGATCGTCTAGTACTATCGAAATATAGAGGCTGCGATCGGTAGAAGGTGGCGACAGCATCCCGATCCTTCTTGACTTGTATCGGGTCCATGATCTCGCGTCTATTCACATAATTTAATCATAAATACCTTTTGTATATAAAATAAAATAATATATCGACAAAATAAATCTAAACTTACTTACAATGATGGAGCCGATGTCAGGCAACTGTGAAATCGTGTCGCAAGGAAACCGCTCTGATACCAACTCTTGTAACGACCCACATAGCGTAGGCCGCTACCGTACTTATAGACTTACCTTTATAACACAATAATTAAATAAAACTTACTTACTTTGCTCATGAAACACAGCGGAAAATTTTTTTTATTTTTTTTTATTTTATATATAGCATTCAAGAAAACTATAAACATAGAATAAGAGTTATAGTACTGTCTTTGCGTACGAGCATATTAACTATTAGTTATCATAAAACATTTCATATTTCTTATGTATAAACCACAAAACGCGTAGCGATTCCCAGTCTCCACTATTCACAGTGCCCGGACCCGCTACTCCACATTGCATCATCATCCGCTGGCAGGTTGTTTACCTACAGCACAAACTTAAACAATGAGCTTTCGCTCGGCAAGTACAACTCCTATACCGCATTAAACAATAATATACCGTAGGACGTATACCATATATACATAGCAGCATATCGTAACACATAGCATGCATAGACCATTTATGTTCGTATTATGTTCCCTTACTTTCCGTATCCTTATTTCTTATGGGCCCTTAACCTGAGTGTTCGTAACCGGCGTGCGACTATGGATTGGTTGGGGCGGCCAAACCATTTCCAATACAATCCACAGTCCAACCCGACCTAGCGCGGGTGGTACGACACGGCATTTGATATTTTCCTTAAACTTATTATTGGTGAACATACATGCCGATGTCACTTTTCTACTTCCATCATTTTCTTATCTTAGCATATAATCACACACTTAGTATACTTCGTATAGTACACATGTTATAGTACGGAGCACTTCATAGAACTCTAGTAATATACTACTAGTAGCCTATGCTGTAGGCGGCGTTGTACTTACAGTTTCCATGTCCGATGTTAAGCTGCTCCTCCTCAAGGTTCAGCGATAGGACACCTCCTGCTGATGCGGGTTTTGGTTATATGTCCCCCTAGTATAGAAAATCATTCATCCTTGAAAGGGTGGCTACCACAGTAGCCCTATCAATTCTTATGTCGTGGCCTAATAGGTTACGTTGGATAACCTTTTATTTACTAAGCCCACATAGTATAGGGTTAGGTCAACACCTACCCTTGGGCTTCTATTTACAATTTATTTTCCTTTTAGGTTAACCAAGGTCAACCTTTTTGATTACTAAAGTTGATCCCTCTTCGGTCAACTTTGGGCTTTGGGGCTAAGCCCGGTGACTCGGTTATTATTTCCCGGTCACCATCCGTTCTACATGTTTCTTCAAAAACTTAGCTTAAAAATTTACCTTCTTTAAAAAGATTTAACTTTTAACTTGAACTTCGTAACTTGCTTCTTAAAAATTCATAAATCTTGGATCATATTTTTAGAAAATGTTTAAGGGTCGGAAACTGCTTTTAGAATAGTTTCCATGCTTGAAACAGTGTGTTTAGTCCGAAAAATAATTTTCCTAATTTGGTTCTAGAAAATCTTGTACAGAAATTTCTTGATTTCTGCACAGTTTTCACATTTCAGATTATATTTAAAAATCCCGTTTAAATTAGAAAAAGTTTTCTTCATGAAAGTTCTAGCCCTCGAAGAGTTCTAAAACTTTCGTGTTTTACAAAAATTCTGATTCCGTAAGGTTTAGTACCAGTTTTAAATCGAAAACGGTTTTAACATAAAAACTGGGTCTAACAAACCACCTACGGTTTTTCTTGAAAATGGAGGCCGTTGAAACATTAATTTGGAAAACTGTCCACAATGCCCCCTAGGAAACACCCTATTCTACAACTTTCGTGTTTTACGTTTTCACCCATTCGGCCTCTAAAGGCCTGTAATTACCGTTTTACCAAAACTGTCCAGTGGGAACCCGAGCTGGCAGTTTGGTTTTTAAGTTTAATTTTACGTCCTAAGTCGTGGGTTCTAGCTCGACCGACCACTTCGGGAGTTAATCAACATTCATGCAGCGCGTCTAACGTCCCTTGTAACCTAATCATGCAAACCCACGTGATCATGCAACCCTAAAAACCGAACCTAATAAACCTAGGGTTGCATGATTTTCTATCCTAGCATACTACACATACACTTCAAGCATCATTTGATCACAAAATTCTCATCATGCAAGCATAATCTAAATTGACCTAATGGGGACATATTACCTCAAACAAAACCCTAACATGTCATTCTAGCCAATCAAGCAACATAACATAAATAAATTGCATGCATCAAACCAAACCACCCTTAGAACTAACCTAACCAAACACTAGACATTGGGGCCGAAAATCAAAAGCACATATGAGCTTATGCTCTTACAACATTAGGGCTGAAAATACACTTAAATCTTGGCTTAAAAACTCAATTGAAAACTTGGTAAAAACTTTTAGAAATTTACCTTAAATTGGAGTTGGTTTCGGCTTAGGGTTTGAATTCCCGAAAATTTTCCTTTGCTCCCCCTTGCTCCAAGGTTCGGCTACCTCCTTTTTGGTGCACCAAAAACCGAAATTTTGGTCCCAAATGCTTCTCTCCACCAAGCTCGGCTGCAATAGGGTTAATCCTACAAATCTGGAAATTTTTTTTTCTCCTTTCTCCCACTGCACCCGTGGCTGCTCCAATGGAGAAATCAAGTTCCAAAACTTGATCCAAGTTCTCCCCTTATGCTTGCTCACTCACCCGAAGTCTCTTGCCCTTAATTTCCCTCACAATTTGGTTTTTCCCTTTCCTTTTCCCCTGCACTAACTCACGGCAGTGACTGAATTAGGGGCTGCAAGGATTTTTCTTTCTCTTCCCCTTGAATCCTAGAGCTACCTGAACAAGGATTGGAGTTTGGCTTGAAAAAAATTTTCTGATCTCTCCTTCTTCTCTCTCTCGGCTTTTGGACAGAAAAATGACAAGGGGTTGGCTGCATTTTACATTAAAAATGAATAGAAAGCTTGGCTATTTATAGGCAAAAGTTGGAGTTCTTAAAATTAGATTTTAACCCCTAAATTTTCAAAAACTTGCACACAAAGGTGCTTAGTTGGCCGGCCATTAATGGGGTGGAGAACAACTAATGTTGTTCTAGAGTTTTCCACACTTGTCACTCAAGGATTGGTCCAACACACTTGTGTGATGTCAAAAATTATTTCTTTATGATGTCATAAATTTAAGGGCTTGTTTGGCTTAGTTTAATGAAAATCTTGAAACTTTGAGTTTAAAAATTTAAATTCCATTACTGTAACTATTATTTTACAGTTTTGGATTTTTATACTTACAGTCTAAAAAAATCGGATTGAAAATATTTTTCTTATTTTCTCAAATCCTTTCTGCCCCATGTCCTATTTTAGCGTGCTTGATTTTTCTATGATGGTTTTAGTTTTTTTTTGTTATCTGTCATAGAAAACAAGTTCCCTCAGTATTTTTCTCGAACTGCTAATCTTAAAATTCCTCCGTCGCAATTTTGACCTTTTTGGTCAAACTTTGACTTTTCGGGTCAACGGTTGACTTTTTGGTCAAAATTTTGACTTTTCTAAAATCATGTAGATTTCATTCCTTTTTGTCCGAAAAGGTTAATCGCTTCTCTGAACAATCATTTTTTAGTCTTATTAAGCTATAAGAACTCATAACACACATTAAAGCTCTAAACTGAACTTTTTCATGTAGTTGCATGAACTACATACATTCAGTTCTTAAAGAAAAACCAGTAACATGAAAAACTAGATATCACAGAATTGTACTTACCTTTCCGTTCCTACGTTCTTGACTGATTGTCCCATCTAATGCTGTTCCATTCCTGGTTCAGCTGCAGGTTCTGCCTGCTTGACAAGGACATGCTCTACTTAAACTCGTGAAAATGCTGGTAATCTAACCAACATGTTTACATGATCTTGGTTGTATGTCTCTTATGTGCAAAGCGTCTAACTTGGTTACCAACGGTAACCTGGCGTGCTAAGCCAAAACTAAACCTCTAAGGGTTGCTTATCTTAATCTGAAACTATCGGGTCATATCTGATAACCCTTTAGCTGAGCTTAACGGTATCGCTTAGGGTTACTTTGGATAACCCGTAAGGATAAACTGACTCCATACTATTAGTCAACCAAAAGTCAACCATGGTCAACTTTGGTCAACTACGGTCAACTATGGTCAACCCTCTATGGTCAACCTTTTGGGTCTCGGGCTTGACCCGGTAACTCGGGCATAACTCCCGGTCACCATTCGTGAACTAAACGTTGACTATAAACTTGTTTGAAAACTCTAATTTCCTTTCTTGGAAAGCACTTGGGGAAATAATCCCAAAATTTCACTTTTCGTGTAAAAATTCTTAACTCAATTCATAAAATCCAAACTCATGGATTTATGCTTCGTAAAATCATTTTAGGTTGAAAACCGTCCTTGGAACGATTTTTCGAGTCAAAATACTCGTTTAAGGTTGAAAAACCAATTTTCTAAAATCATTTGTTAAAACTTATGGTGCAGGAATTTCGGATTCCTTGAGCACCCTTCATAAAACAATTTTTGTTTTAAAATCGGTGCGTAATCTGAAAAAGTTTTCTTCACGAAAGTTCTAGCTCTCGAAAAATGCTAAAACTTTCGTGTTTTACAAAACTCCTAATTCGGCCTAGATTCATACCAGTTTTTAGTTGAAACCGGATGACCCCTGAAACGAAACTGGGTCTGGAGACTTAAAAGATTAGCCACGGGTTTTGGCATTTTTGAAGGCCATTGGAGCCTTAATTTGGAAAACGACCCATGAGGCCCCCTAGGAAAAGTTATTCTGGACAACTTTCGTGTTTTACATTTTCCCAAATTCGGCCTCTAAAGGCCTGTTATTTTTCGTTTACGAAAACTGGGTAGACTTAGTCCGAACCTACCAGTTTTTCGTGTTACTTGATTTTACGTCTCCTACTTCGGAAACTAACTCAACCGATCACTTGGGAGCCTAAATGAACAACATGCACGTTAACTAACGTCCCACATGTGTTGACATGTCATCCCAACGTGGCCATGCAAACCAAACCGGAACTACTTAAACCTAGGTTTGCATGTGTTCTAGGGTTTGCATAAACATGAAATTGCATCATACAAACCATACCAAAGCTAAGTCTAACACCCTAACATTCATGCCACACACGCCTGCACCTAGGGCAGGGACAATACTAACCAATTTGTCATGCAAACCAAGCATTCATGCAAGCATAAAACATAGCACATAAACATAAAATCATGCATAGCTAAACTACTAACCATACACCCTAATCAAGCATCACACCCCTAGCTAGGCATTAACAAAATTAATTGAGCTTAAGTGTCACGACCCGACTCGCCGCCTCTCAGATCCACGCGGAGTCCGACCGCGCGAACCCGGAGCGTTCGCTTCGGTCCGTGACATTAAACTTACTTACTTATCTTGCTTGATTGAAAAATAATGTTACCCAATTTCTAGAGTAAATTTTTTTTTTCTTTTTCTTTTATAAATCGTTACCAGAAAACGTTGATTGCGGAAATCATAAAACTTTAGATTCTATTAAAGCATAAATTAAAATTGCTTTTCTTTTATAAAACTTTAACTTAAATGTACTCCCCCGAGTACTGAGCATTCACCTGAGCGGAAAGCTCCATACATACATAAGCTTAAACTGAACATACATGCATGCATAACTTGAAACTAAACATACATACTGAAAACATAATGAAAACACATTTTCATTTTAAACATATTTTGGGAACTGCGTAGCAGTCCATACCCACGTTTCACATTCCGCTGCGCCATCTCTCCACAGTTGTATCAGACAGTGCCGGTAGGAATTTACCTACAGCATGAAAGTAACTATGAGCTAAAAAGCTCAGTAAGCACAATGTCCTATCCGCATGCAAACTAATGCACGAAAAGCGTGAACCAATTATAATTTATTTTAAAATTCATTATGGCGTCTCTACTGGTTAGATCTAATCTGATCCTATCTTGCTATTATAACATGTGTGTGTATACTTCGGTATGTAACCATGGAGAGATTGAAGGCGGTCCGTCCTAACCAACTCAAACCATGAAACACACAGTTTAACATGGAGTAGTGGTGGCAGTCCAGCCATATCAATGCAACCCATGGAACACGCCGTTTTAACTTACCACGAAGGCGAAGTCAGTATAACACAACATGTTCTACCTAACTTGTCTCATACATTACCATGTGACTTACTTTACGTGAACATGCTACATGATGCCATAACATATAACATAAACATACATGCACATGCATAACCTAATCATACATAACATGCTACATGACATGAATTCATACATAACATACATACATAAACATAACACATAACATACCACAACATCATACATACATACATAACATGGACATACATAACATGCATACATAACATGAACATACATAACATGACATACTACATATCATCATAAATCATGACATCCTATTCATGCAACTAACATGTTTTCATGCCGTAGGCGGAATTGTACTTACCTTTCCGTCGTACGTTCTTGCTTAACTGTCCCTTCCTAGTGCTGTTCCATTCCTGGCACAGCTGCAGGTTCTGCCTGCTTGACAAGGACAGACTCTACTAAGACTTCATGAAAATGCAGGTAAACAAACCAACAATGTTTACATGATTTTGGTTGTATGTCCCTTACGTGGATAGCATCTAATTTGGTTACCAAGGGTAACCTGGCGTGCCAAGCCAACTAACCTCTACGGGTTGCTAACCTATACCTGGCATTATCGGGTTATATCTGATAACCCTTTATTTAGGCCTAACGGTATCCCTCGGGGTTACTTTGGATAACCCGTGAGGATAATTTAACTCTAAACCAAAAGTCAACCAAAAGTCAACCATGGTCAACTTTGGTCAACTATGGTCAACCCTGGTCAACCCCCTATGGTCAACCTCTCGGGTCTCGAGCCCGACCCGGTAACGCGGGCATAACCCCCGGTTACCATACGTAAGCTAACGGGTGACTATAACTTTGCTTGAAAATCCATTTTTCTATACTTAGAAAAATTTAGGGAAAATCCCAAAATCTCACATTTTGTATAAAAATTCATAACTTACATAATAAAATCCAAATTCTTGGCTTTATGTTTTGTAAATTCATTTTAGGTCGAAAACCGTCTTTGGAACGATTTTCGTGGTCAAAATACTCATTTAAGGTAGAAAATCATTTTTCATCAACACTTGTAAAAACTGGTGGTTCAGGGATTTCGGATTCCCTGAGCACCCTTTATAAAACAATTTTTATCTTAAAATTGGTGCGTAATCTTAAAAAGTTTTCTTCACGAAAGTTCTAGCTCTCGAAAAATGCTAAAACTTTCGTGTTTTACAAATTTCTTAATTCGGCCTAGTTTCGTCCCAGATTTTAATTGAAACTGACTGACCCATAAAACTGGGTCTGGGGACGTAAATGGTTAAGGCACGGGTTTTGGTGTTTTTGAAGGCCTTTGGAGCCTTATTTTTGAAAACGACCCGCGTTGCCCCCTTGGAAAAGTTATTTTGGACAACTTTCATGTTTTACACTTTTCCCAATTCGGCCTCTAAGGGCCTGTTATTTTTGTTTTACGAAAACTGGGGATGTTGGATCCGAGCCTGTAGCCAGTTTTCGGGTTACATTGATTTTACGTCTCAACCGAACACTCGGGAGCCTAAATCATCAATCATGCAACATTGTCTAACGTCCCACATGCTTTGGACATGTAATCCCCACGTGGTTATGCAAACCAAAACCGAAACCTAACCTAGGTTTGCATTGCTCTAGGGTTGCACATACATGGATCGGCTTCAACCAAGCCAAACCGAACAAGGCTCTCACCCTAGCACCATGAGCCACACGGCAGCACCATAAAACAGGGACATACACAACCAATATACATGCAAACCAAGCAAGCAAATCAAGCACATAAAATCAGAAAATCAAGCAAACACACAACTAGCTAAGCATGCACCCTAATCAAGCCTTACTCCCTAGCACATACATAACCAAAAATTTCTGAACTTTAAACCATACATCCATAGCTGAAAATACACATTAAATCTCTTCAATTTAATGCTCAAACAAGGCTAGGGTTAGGGTTATACCTCTCCATCAATTTTCGGCAATTTGGCTCACTCATGGAGCCGAACTTGCTGCCTTGGCTGATCTCACCATGGCTGCCTCCTCTTGCAGCCGAGCCTCCCTTCACCATAGGCTCCAAAATTTTCCAGCCATACACACAATCATACACACACAAATATGCCATAAATTTCCATTCAATCTAGTGGAAAAATAACTTAGGGTTTTGAGAGATTTACCATAGCTCACCCTAGGGTTCATGGACTGAAAATCTGTCCTCTTTTTGGCTGCACTTTGCTCGCTGTTTTGGACACCAAACGCCCCCAGAAATTTTTCACCAACAAGGGTGTTCTCTGCTGCTCATGGCCGTACCTTTGCTGCTCCAAACCCAGGAAAATTTTGCTTCCATTTTTGCTGCACACCATGGCTGAAAACAGCCCACACACAAGGCACCAACTCACCCTTGGCTCACCCTTGGCTCCACCTTTCTCCTTGCTCGGCCACACATGGGTTTGGCCTGAAAATTTCTGCACCTCCTCCTTCCTCCATGGACGGCTGTAGCTCAGGATTTTTCTGGAAAAATTCCAGATTTCCTCTTGCTTGCACCAAGCTCAAAACCGACCCTCCCATGGTGGATTTCACATGATTTTCCAAACTTTTTTTCTTGCTTTCTCTCCTCTTGATGGCTCACGAATTTCTGATGGAGAATGGCTGAATTAATGGCTGTTTTCTGGGCTTCTTTTCTGCTCTCCACCGACTCCCTCATGGTGAGTCATAAGTGGATATGTTCAACTTTTATTTAATTAAACTTTTGACCCCAATATTATAATTTTCTTTGACTTTTCTCTTCCTTTCTCTCCAAGGCTCACGGCTGGCCTGATCAGAAGCAGCTAGAAGGGCTGAGCTGGAAATGGTGAGGTAAGGGCTGATGTCACCGCTTATGTCACAAATTTTTAGAAATTCCATTTTTGCCCCTGAAAATAGAAATTTTCGCAAAAATGCCCTCTAGGTGTCCGATTGTTCCAAAAATCAACACACCCATCCTATTTGATAATATTATCACCTTGGTGACTTTATACGCTCATTTCGACAATTTTCCAAAATTTACACTTTTGCCCCCAAAAGTGAAAATTTTACATTTATGCCCTAAAATTCCAAAAATTGGCATAATGCTTACTTTTCATTCCAATATCAATCTTTTCATGATTTTATGTGATTTTCTTCCATTAAAATCACATATTTCCAAAATTTACGTTTTTGCCCCGAAAGACAAAATTCTTTCATTTTCGCCCTCGAAGTGGTTATTTCTTGTTTTCTTCTTGCAAAACACATTATTTCCTTATTGGGCCTTATCTAATAACGTCACTTGGCGTGCTTCACATATTTTTCAAAATTTACATTTTTGCCCTCGAAAATGAAAATTTTGACGTTTTTGCCCTTTGGCTTGAATTGGTCTCCTTTGATGATTTCTTGACTGAATATATCAGTCTGGCCTTAACTAATGCTAGGGATGCTTGATTTTTCGGGTGATTCTACTGTCTAATTGGGCTATACCGCCCATACTGACATATTTTGCAGTATTTTCGCATACCGCAGCATTTTCCACTATCGGGTCAACTGTTGACCACTTTTGGTCAAACTTTGACTTTTTCGGTCAAAGTTGACTTTTTCGGTCAAAGTTGACTTTTTGGGTCAAACATTGACTTTCTTAGTCAAAATTGACTTTCTAGGTCAAGCTTTGACTTTCTTGGTCAAAGTTGACTTTTTGGTCAAACTTTGACTTTTTTGGTCAAAGTTGACTTTTCGGTCAAACTTTGACTTTTTCGGAAAAACGTCCCTATTCGCCCCTTTCGCCCTGAAAAGGCGTTTTCTAACCTTAAAAATCTATTCTGAGTCTTATTGAGCCATAAGACTCCGTAAAACGTGTGAAAAACCCTTAACTGAGTTTTTCCGTAAACTTCACCACATTTGCTCATAATTCCTCTTTAGAAGGAAAAATGGCATCATGAAATTCTAGGTATTACATTAAGCCCTTACAATCTTGCTTGAAAATACATCATAAATTTCTCAATTTAAAGCTTGAACCAAAAGCTTTAGGGTTAGGGCTTTACCTTACAAAATTTCGGAAGTTGGTTCACCTAAGGGAGCCGAACCTCCTTGCTTCCTCTTGGCTGCCTTTTGCAGCCGAATCCTCCCACCAAATGGGCTCCAAATTTCCAGCCATGCATCATACAACATACACATAATTATCCATCAACTTTACATGGAAATTTCTTAAAAAAAATTCAAGGGTTTACCTTGACTTACCCATGACTTGGTTAGGGTTATGGATCCGAAATCCTGTCCCCTTTGTTGGCTGCTCTATCCACGGATTTTGGGTCACCCAAGACACCAAAATTTTTCACCATCTTTGGTGATTCATTACTGCCAAAGCCGAACCCTTGGCTGCCCCTAGGACCCAAAAATTTTTCGTCTTATTCCCTGCACCTACTAGGCCGAAATCAGCCACCCACCAAGCACCAAAACTCTCCTTGGCTCATGGTTGGTTTCTCTTTCACCTTGCTCGGCCACACACCATGGTTGGACTCGAAATTTTCTCACTTTCTCTCCTCACTAACCCACGGCTTTTTGGTCAGAAAATCTGGAAAAAAATTTCCAGATTTTCCTTGCTTGCATCAAGCTCCAAAACCATGCACACCAAGGTGACTTCACATGTGATTTTCCAATCTTTTTCTCTTCCCTTTTCTCTTCCACTCTCTCTCTCGGATTTTTGCGGAAGAAATTGTCCAGAGTTTTTGCTGTTTTTCTTCAATTTTTCTGCACCAAAAAATTTCCACAATGGGTCTATTTATAGGCTTTTTCCAACTTTGGCTTAATTGCATTTTGACCCCAAAAGTTTCCAAACTTTTGACTTGTGCCCCAAGGTGGCCGGCTGCTCCTAGCTCAGCTACAGCTGGGTTTTGATGATGTCATGGTTGATGTCACTTGCTTAGCTCATGGCTTACCTCACATTTTTCTAAAATTGCACTTTTGCCTCCAAAAATGAAAATTCTTGCAAAAATGTCCTCTAGGTGTCTGATTGTCCTATAAATCAACACACCCATCTTATTTTATGATGTCATCATCTCGGTGACTTCATATGCTTATATCGTCAAATTTCTAAAATTTACACTTTTGCCCCAAAAGTGAAAATTTTTGCATTTATGCCCTTAAACTTCATAATTGGCCATAATGCTTGCTTTTCAAGCAAATATCATTCTTTTCATGATTTTATGTGATTTTCTTATACTTGAATCACATATTTTCTAAATTTACGTTTTTGCCCCGAAAGACAAAATCCTTTCAATTTCAACCCCAAAAGTGGCCGGTCCTTATTTCTGCTTGTTAGGCAAGTCATTGCCTCATGTTCACATCATCTAATGACGTCAGTTAACTTACTTCACATACTTTTCAAAATTTACACTTTTGCCCCAAAAGTGAAAATTTTGACATTTATGCCCCTGACTTTGACCGGTCCTTTTGGGTGACTTTTTGACTAAAAATGTCATTCTTGACCTTAACTAATGCTAGGGATGCTTGATTTCTAGGGTGTTTTTACTGTCTACTTGGGCTATCTCGCCCATACTGACATATTTTGCAGTATTTTCTCATACTGCATCATTTTTCGCTGTCAAGTCAACTGTTGACCTCTCTTGGTCAAACTTTGACTTTCTTGGTCAAAGTTGACTTTTTCGGTCAAACTTTGACTTTTTCAGAACTACGTCCTAATTCGTCCTTTTCGACCTGAAAGGGCGTTTTCTATCCTTAAAAATCTATTCTGAGTCTTATTGAGCCATAAGACTTCGTAAAACGTGTGAAAAACTCTTAACTGAGTTTTTCCGTAAACATCTCAACATATGCTCATAATTCCTCTTTTAGAAGGAAAATGGCAACATGAAATTCTAGGTATCACAGTTTAACCTTCCTCGTAGTTTTGATTCAATTGAATTTTCTTTCTTTTTCTCTCTCACAAGATAGCCGAATTTTTGATGTGGAAGAAACCTAAAATAAATTTTTTTTCTTCCAAAAAACGTTTTTCCCTTATAAAAATATCAAAAATTGGTTTTTCAATAACTTCTAGTGTAAGACCCGAAATTTTGTAGACTTGTAATCTCCTTGTTCATAAGGAATTAGAGTCTAATTTATGTATTTATGATGTGTTATATGAAAAATTATGAATAATAATGAGAAATTCATAATTTTATTTAAACAATGTTCGAGTCCTCATTTAATGATTATGAGACTCAATTAATGTTTTACGAGCCAAGAATGAGGTTTTTAAAGGAAAAAGAACGAAAAACGGATGAAATTTTACAAAAGTCAAAGGTTTGACCAAAAAGTCAAAGGGTTGACCGAAAAGTCAAAGGGTTGACCAAAAAGTCAAAGTTTGACCGGGACGGGTCACAACGTCGACTTCACAAGTATGATGAAGGAATATGGAAAGAATCTCCGAAAATGAAGTTTTATAAGCCATAAATCCACCCTAGAAAAATCAAGCACACCGAAAAAGAATGAAGGGCAAAAAGGGTCTCCGAAAAATTTCACATCAACTCAAGATTTCACATGGCAGCCCTCTACCCCCCATAATGTCCGGCAAACTAGAAGAGAAAAGAAAGGAAATTGGTTTGGTTAGAGTAACTAAGTGGTCTCTCACATCTAACCAAACAAGGACACCTTGCCATGCTTCTTGACATCATTTCCCACTCATCCAAGCAAGCTAGTGGCAGCCCAATCCCCCTCACATTCGGCAGCAGCAATGGACAGCAAAAGAAATGAAAAAAAAATGGGAACAAGACTAGACATAAAGCCCTAAATCAAGGAAAAAGTTGAACCACTTTTGTCCATCAAAGTCTAGTCACTTCTTGCTTAAAATAATGAACAAAAATCCTTGTCCATTCCCCACAAAAAATCCGGCTGCAGCCCCCTCTTCCCCATCATGTTCGGCTGCACCAAGAAAAAAAAAAAGAGCATGGGAAAAAGTTTTTTTTTTTAAGGAAAAAGGGTTGGTCAACAAGCCATTAAAATAAGCTAACCTATTCCCCTTTTTCCTCCACAAATCCGGCTGCCTTGTCTCCCCCTCTCACCCTTCACTTTCGGCAACACAACCCCCCTTAAGCTCCCTTGGATCCGGCTGCAAGGAAAGAAAAGAAAGACAAGACTAAAGCCTTGAATTAGGGACAAGAAAGCAACCACTCTAGTCATTCAAGACATCTCATCTTTTCCTTTTTCTTTTCCTTGTCAAAGTGAGCCAAAAGCTCTCATTTGTTCCTTGTGATACTCGGCAGCAAGAGGGAGAAAGAGAGAGAGAGAAATTCAAAAAGTTTTTGGGTTTTTCATCTTAGAGAGTTCGGATTTGTGCAAGGGAGAGTGCTAGAGAGAGATTGGAAAATTTCTTGTGGATTTTGGGGTGTTGGCCGAGCAAGAGAAAGAGGAACAAGGGGTGAGTGAAACTTGGAGAATTTTTAGGTCAAGAGGTTCGGATTTGAGTGGTCTAGCAAGGAACCAAGAAGAAAAATTTTTGGTGCACTTTTTGTACAAAAAACCGTGAGCAACCAAGCAAGGAGAACTTGAGAAAATTTTGGTGATTCTCCAAGCAAGTGGCCGAACAAAGCAAGAGAGAAGGAGGTAAGAAAAACTTGGTTTTCTCCTTGTGATTTTCGGTTTTGGTTAGAGCAAGAAAGAGCTAACAAGAAATTTGTTGGATGCCATTTTCTTGGAAGAAACCGTGGGCTAGAACAAGCCAAGGAACCAAGGAAGATTTTGGGATTTCAAAACCCTAACTTGGGTTTAAGGTAAATCTCTTAAACCACCTTGAAATCAAGTCTTATTTAAGTGTTTTTGATGTTGATTCAAGTGGTTTGTAAGGACATAAGCCCACTTTAATTTTCTGCCCTCATTGTTGGTGTGTGTGCTTGATAAGGTTAGGGTTTGGTTGGCTGATTTTTGATGCTTGTTTGCTTTAAAATTTGTACTTGAAAATGATGGATTTTTCATGCTAGAAGATAGGTTGTATGTCCCATAAGATTAAGCCAAAAATCTACCCTTGGCAGCCATGAGAGCATGCTAGATTAGGGATGGATTTTGTGATGCTTGTATGTGTTAATGCATGTGCTAGAGCCAAGCAACCTAGGTTTTTAAATTTTCGGATTTGGGTTGCATGGGTTGAATGAGATGGATTTATGGGTGTCAATGGGACGTTAGAAGCGCTGCTTGATGTTGTCTAAGCTCCCGATGTGATCGGTCGAGATAGATTCCGCGAATAGGACGTAAACCGAAATGAGGAACCGAAACTGCCAATTCGGATTCGAATCTGGCCGGTTTCGGGAAAGGGTAATTTCAAGGCCCTTAGAGGCCAAATGGGGAAAAACTCAAAACATGAAAGTTGTTCGGAACAACTTTTCCTAGAGGACAATATGGACAGAATCTCAAAATAAGGCTCCAACGGCCTCCGTTTTACCCAAAACCCGTGGCTGAACCCTGGGACGTCCTTTACCCAGTTTTTCAGAGTTAACCCGTTTTCAAATAAAAACTGGTACTGATCTAGGCCGAACTGGATTTTGTACAAAACACAAAAGTTTTAGCATTTTTTGATAGATACAACTTTCGTGAAGACAAGTTTTTCAAATTCCAAGCCGATTTTTAAACTGGGCGCGTTTTGTGGGAGATGCGCAGAGAGCCTGAAATCTTGCATATGAGTTTCACGAAAATAATTTCTAGAAAAATTGTGAAGTGCTCTTAAATGGTTATTTTAGCTTCAAAAACCATTCCAAAGGCGGGTTCCGGCCCCAAATGATTTTATAAAACATTTATTTCGAAAACCATGAATTTTAAGGGCTCGGGTTTGAAATTTCACATTTTCTCCGAAGTAAAGAAAAAGAGGGTTTTAACCAAGAAATTACAAGTTAAAGAAAATAATGAGATTTAACTAAGGTATTTTCTAATTAAAGGAGTTAGAATTTTTACAAGCAAAATGAAGGATTTTTGGAAGTAAATTACAAAAGATTTTCCAAAAATAAAGAAGAGGAATTTTGAAGTAAAAATTGGTAAGCAAGCCGATTACGAACGGTAACCGGATATTTTATCCGAGTTACAAACCCAAGGATAACCAAGGGTTGACAAAAAGTTGACCCAAGGTTAATTAAGGTTAACCTTAAAGGTTACCCAACATAACCCTAAGGGATACCCACATGCATATTTGGGCTAAGATTTAAAGGGTTAATGGAAATAACCCAATAACAAGGATGTATGAACAAGGCCCGATAATAGAACAAGGCTCTAACCAAAAAGGTTACCCAACGTAACCTCTTAAGGATTTATCAAAGTTCAATAAAGAATGGGGATAAAGTGGCCAAGATGGATATCATGTATAAGGGACATACAACCAAAAGTAGACGTGAGTGTTGGTAGGTCACCAACACCTTACGAAAGGATCCTGATCCTATATTTTTGGTATATCAGGAAAGTGAGTTGCCGTTGCCGACAATTTAAGGAACGCGATTTTAAGGATACGGCACTAGAGGTAAGTACAAACCTCACCTGCAGTATGAAAACTAATAAATTATGTTCAAGTATGTGGTTTTCAAATATGCTGCAATATGTTGTGTGCTATATCTATGAAATGCCATGTTTATTAAAAGTGCTATTTTTATAAAATGCTATGTTTATAAAAAGGTGCTATTTTTGCAAAATGCTATATCTATAAAAAGTGTTATTTTTGCAAAAGATTATAAAAGTGCTATATTTGCAAAATGTCATATTTATAAAAATGTCATGTTTGCAATTACCATGAATGAAAAGAATGCCATGCCATGTTATTAATGAGATAAAAAGTATGTTATCATATAGTGACATCATAAGGTATGTTCACTAAAGATAAATAACATGGTAAGAAATCACAAGTAAAGTGTCGTACCGACCTCCCACAAGGTGGAGGATTTTTCATGTTAAAGTAAATGATTCACCCTCTCGTTGATGCGAGAGGGTGTAATCACCCAATGTTCCCGGGGCAGTTAGGGACCTTGCAACCCCTATCTGTAACCTCGAGGCGCGCTAAATAAATGATGGTACGTACACTATGGGGCCCATAAAAAAGATAAGTAAGTTAAAAGAAATGCATAAATGGAACATAAATGGTTCACGCATATGCATATGATGATGAATGTTTTCATGATGTTTTAATTGTTTTGTGAGATTATGTTTGTGCTTACTGGGCGAAAGCTCATCAAGTTATATTTCATACTATAGGTAAGAAACCCGCAGCGTAATGGTGGGCATTGCGAGGATGATGTGGAGGCAGACGAAGGCGGTGTGGATACCACTACGTATTATTTCCGCAAATCTTTTGATAAGTAAAGAAGTTTTGTATATATAAGTATATACATGATGAAGACAAATTATGCTTTATGGTATTTTGGAACTAAAGACCTTAAGTAACGTTTACTTAAGTAGTAATGATATATTGCTGAAGACAAATGTTTTTATAAGTATGTTTCGAAAAAAAAAATATTCCTAAGTTTCAAGTAAAGTAAGTAAGTAAGTAAGGCGTGACGACCCTACGTAGTAAGGGGGCGTCACACCTAGCTTTTCTATAGTATTCCAATCCTTTTCAAAATTTATCTCATACTTGAAAAATAATTAATAATTATTTTTCCGGATAAATCTTGAACCAAAAGATCATACAACTTTAGGGCTAGACTCATTGAACCTAAAAACAATTTTTCAAGAGGAAATCTCAACTAAAAATTCGGCCACAAGTGAGTAGATCATGATTGGTGGTTCAAATTTTAAATCAAGAATCTAGACTAGTCAAAAAATCCTAGTCCTATCTAGATTCAAACTTCTTTTAAACTTTTTCGAATTTAAATAGGATTCACATATTTGAATAAATATTTTCCATAAACATTATTCATATTAATTAATTTAAATCAATGAAATATTTCAAATTCTCTTTCCTCACAAAAACCATGCACCTTGTAACGACCCGCCTAGCACAGGCCGTTACCTTATCTTATCATACTTGCTTACTTATACTTATCGTTTTTATTTATTTAATTAACGATTTGCAGCGGAAATTTTTAATTTTTTTTACTAGCTTATACACGTCTAAACGTGATAAGCATATCGTGAAGGAAATTTTTAACATAAGAAAATACATATTGAACGAAACGCGTAGCGGCATCGTATTCCCACAATTTCACAGTGTGCCCCGCCTCGCACTTCCATCTTGCATCTCCCATTGCTGTCAGGTGGCTTACCTATAGCATAGACGTCAAACTATGAGCTAACGCTCAGTAAGCACAACTATCTAAGCCGCGACACCCCATACATACCCTAGCATACAACTTCTAACTTAACTTAACTTAGCATCGCATAACATCTCATAACATCATATATCATAACATAACTCCTACTTGCATAACATACCACATCATGACATAACATAGCATATACATGGTCCATTTATGCTCATTTTAACTTTCTTCATTCTTATTTACTTACTTATCTTGCTTATCTTACTTAGGGCCCTTACATACGTGTCTGTACCCGGCGCGCGACTATGGAGTGGTTGGGGCGGCCAGCCCAGTCCAACTCAAACCATAATCCAACCCGACCTCGGACGGGTGGTACGACACTGGCAAGCTTGCTTGCCATCTTACTTTCTTATTCTTTAATCTCATATTGTATTTAGTGAACATGCAACGTGATGTCACTTTTTACATAAATCATAACATGTTTTGCATTTTACTTTCATGCTCAGCTTGCACATTCTTCTTGCATACATAACATATTATCATATCGCATAACATGTCATATAGCATATTTTACATAACAACATAACATAGCATTCATCTTAACACATCCTAAGGCACACAACAAGCACACCAAAGCGTCAATTAACATGTATTCCTAGCATGCATCTATCATACTTGGGCAAGTATCAACTAAAGTCCATGCTGCAGGCGGAGTTGTACTTACCTCTCTTTTGATATGTCCCTCAGGCTGTTCCTCCTCCTCCGAGTGCAATTGCAGGGTTCGTCCTGCTTGCATAAGGACATAAGTGAGATTCTGACCCTTGTTGAGGGATGTTGGTGCCCTAACCAACATGCCTACCAAAACCTAGTTGTATGTGCTCGTTACACGATATCTGATTTGGTCCAAACTTGCCATCCTATTTCTTCGAAATCCACAGACTTGGATTACCCTTTAAGAGGCTACATTGGATAACCTCTTAGACTAGGCTCTTCACATACTGTTAGGTTTTCTCCAAACCCTGGGCTTTATTCTTATAACATGACCTATTGGGTTAATCTCCATTAGCCCTTATTTCTTGGCCCATTTCTAGACCCTTGGTATTCCTTAGGGTTACGTTTGATAACCCTTAAGGTTACCATTAACTAATTGTTGGGTCAACTAAAGTTAACATTTGGTCAACTACTGATCAACCCTTGTCAATCCTGGGCCTTTGGGGCTGAGCCTGGTAACTCGGGTCCTATTCCCGGTTACGGCCCGTAATCGGCTTGATTACCAATTTTAATTACAAAAATTCATTTTCTTACCTTAACTTCATTTTCTCATCTTAAATTCTATTTTCTTACTGTTTGTTCTTTTAAAAGATTTAACTTAAAAATTCTTAAAACTCTTTATAAAATTTCGATCTTTGAAATAACTCTTTGTAAATGTCGTTTAAGGTCAAAAAACGCCTTTGGAACAGTTTTCGTAGCTAAAATAACAGTTTAAAAAACACTTTACAGTTTTTAGAAAACATTTTGTAAAACTAAGGTGCAGTAATTTTCGGATTCCCTGCGCACCTTCCATAAAACGCACCCAGTTTAAAAATCCGTTGGGAATCTGGAAAACTTGTCTTCATGAAAGTTGTATTTCTCGAAAAATACTAAAACTTTTGTGTTTTGGGAAAAATCCAGTTCGGCCTGCATTAGTACCAGTTTTCGTTTGAAACTGGCTGACCTTGAAAAACTGGGTGAAAACTGGGTCTGGGGATCAGCCACGGGTTTTGGTGAAAACGGAGGCCGTTGGAGCCTCATTTCAAGATTCTGTCCATCTTGCTCTCTAGTAACAATTGTTCCGAGCAACTTTTGTGTTTTAAGTTTTACCCCGTTCGGCCTCTAGAGGCCTTAAAATTTCACTTTCCCGAAACTGGCCAGTTTCGAATCCGAATTGGCAGTTTCGGTTGGTTAATCCGTTTTACGTCCTATTTCGCGAATCTAACTCGACCGACCACTTCGGGAGCCTACATATCAAACACACAGTGTTTCTAACATCCCTTGAGAACCCATGAGCGGTTTCTAAGGATCCATACAACCCAAAACCCGAGGGCCTTAAATCTAGGTTGCATAGTTCTACTTTGCAAACCACAACACACAAGCATTAACCATTCACCCTTAATCTAGCATACCATATGCCCACTGCCTAGGGCAAATTTTGGGACCAAACCAAAGGACACACAACCCTAGCATCTAGCATTAAAATCCATCAACCAACAAGCACAAACAAGCACCAAATTAAGTAAGAAATCAAGCCCTATACCCTAGATCTACAAATCAAGCATAAGCACCAAACTTAGGGCAAAAAATAGGGGTGGACTTATGTCCTTACAAACCGAATTTGAAGCACCAAAAAAACCTCAAAATTGAACTCAAATAAAGGAGTTAGGGTTCTAGGATTTTACCTTAGACCAAAGCCAAGTTTGGTCACCCAAGAGTCTTCCTTCCTCTTGCTCCCTAGACTCACGGCCACCTCCAATAATGGGTACCAAGAAAAATTTTTGGTTTCCCTTGGTAGATCTACTCCAAGCCGAGCACCACCAAGGATTAGCCCAAAAAAATTTCAACTTTCCTCTCCTCCCTCTCTTCCTCTCTCATTCGGCCACAACACCCAAGAAACCCATAAAAATTTTCAACTTTTTTTTGGGTTTCTCCCTTGCAAAACCCGAGTATCCCTCTTCAAAAGCCCCAAGAAATTTTCAGATTTCCTCTCCTCCCTCTCTTCCTCTTGGCTGCCAAATTTTTTTCTAGAGAAAAATGACAAGAGTTTGGCTATGTTTTGTGAATAAAAATGGGTATTTGGGGCATCTATTTATAGAGGAGGGGAAGTGTGTGTGTGTGTGTGTGTGGCCGGCCAAGGGGAGGGCATGTGGCAACAAATGGGTGGTGGGGGAAGGTTCATGAACCTTCCAAGCTTAGCTCATCTTTAGTGAGGTCATAGTAGTGATGTCACCCTTTAAAAAAAGGGCCATGTTTGGCTCTTGGCTTTTCTCCAAATTAATCCATTCTTGTTTGTGCCACACAGATATTTCCAATACTGTGCTCAGTATTTTCGTACTGTACTTCGGTCCAAAATTTTTCTTGTGTAAAATCGGACCGAAAAACTTTCTTTCTTACTTTTCGGAAACCTTTTTGCCCTTAATCCTAATTTGGTGTGCTTGATTTCTAGGGTGGTTTTTTATAGCCTATTCGTGCTATTTAGCTCACAAAACATTATTCTCAGCACTCTTCCTTACTGCGTTTCAACATCTCGTAAAGTCAACCTTTGACTTTTCTTGGTCAAACTTTGACTTTTTCGGTCAAAGTTGGCTTTTGTTAAATCGTGTACTTTTCCGTCCCTTTTAACTCAAAAGGTCCATTTTTGAGCTTAACAATTAATTTTGAGTCTTCTCGACCCATCAAAACTTACAAAATCTAACAAAAGCTCTAAACCGAGCTTTTCATGAATACCTTCATAATGTGAAAATAATTCCTTAGAAGGAAAGTAAGAACATGAAAGTTCTAGGTATTACAATCTACCCTCCTTAAAAATTTTCGTCCTCGAAAATTAGAACCATTCGGGGTAGTTCTTGTCGATTTGGCCTTTAGTTTAGGGTGAAATGCCGTGCTAAATTCCAATTTCGCCCTCATGACCGTGTGAACATTTACCCAAAATTGTGGAGTGAAACGTCCATCACGGTCTGAAATGCTCGATTTCGGCACTCCAAGCAGTCTAACGCCCTTATTTACGTGAATTCCTACCAATTCTCTGTTGAAAAGGTAGCTTTAACCGCAATATAGTGGGCTGTCGTGGTTAGTCCTTCCACGATAGCTCCCAAATCGTGTCATTCCTACTCGTAATCTTAGGTAATCTTATCATAAATTCAAGGTAGTTGCTTCCATTTCCATTCTAGAGGCTCTAGTTTCTACGACTCTCCTTCAAAATTGTCGGTGTTTGTCTTTAACTTTCTAGCAAGTTAAGTATTTTGGAGACATCTTCCGCTATTTCATTCCTCATACTGGCCATAAAATCCTTACCATAGATAATTACGGAGTATATTTACCACAAAATCTCTCCATACAGTCAAAAAGAACTGTTTTAACTGTTCATACTACTTTCTAATTTCTGGGCACACTCCATACATACAACAAGTGGGTGGCACCAGAATTTCATAATACAATAGAGTTCTATATATATACAGCGATAGAAGTCTATTTGGTCTTTGCGTGCGAAGTTCCTGCTTCGGCATCTCCATCGGTGTAGGTGTAAATCCTGGTCTGGGGTTCCGGAGCTTCTAATCTTCCTTGTGTGATCAAAGGTCCTTCGAGCCTCGCCTGGACTGCATGCAGCTGATGACTGTTGGGGTTCCGGCTTGGATACGGAGGATTCTGATTCTGGATGATCTGAGGACAGCACCTTGCATAGTGTCCCTCCTTGCCGCACAGAAAGCATGTGTTTGTCCCCATCCTGCACACTCCCGGATGTTTCCTCCCACAAGTTGTGCATTCTGGATAGTTAGCGTTAGTATTCTGATTCCCGTGATCGTTCTTCTTTTGAGGAAAATTCCTTTGTTGGTCCTGGCCTGAGAAATTTCCCTTTCGCTTGTTCCTCCCAGATTGGTTGGAATCTTGCGTAGGGTGGCTCGCCTGGCCTTTCGAGTGCGACTCTGATTCTTGACAAGGCTGCGCTGTCTTTGCCATAGTCTTCTCTTCCTTCCTTGCCTTAAAGATTTGAGCTCTGGCCTCCTTGTCTTGGTTGATCTAGTACTCCGCTCTTATTGCCCGACTGATGCAGTCAGACACCAAGGTAGGCGGGCTGCTGCCGGCACTCACCTACTTCGCAATATCGGTCCTAAACATCTTCATCAGCCTTCGCACCTTCTCTTTTTCACTCGGCACCAAATCCAGACATAATCGAGCCAACTGTTCAAATTTCTTCACGGCCTCCATGACCGTCATCGACCCTTGTCGGAAGTTGAGCAGCGAGGATCTCTTGGTTATAGTACATCGTTTGAAATTACGTCACGAAATCTTGCCAGCTCATGGTCGCGACGTCTCGGCGCATTTGGACTGTCATCCACCAATGCCGTGCGTCCTTCTTGAGTGCAAACGAAGTGCAGAGAACTTTTTCTCGATCCGTTAGCTGCATTGTGAGATCTAGTTTTTCATGTAACTAGCTTCTGTAAAGAATTGAATGTAAATAGTACATGCAATTTCATGAAAAAGCTTAGTTCAGAGCTCTAATGTGTGTTATGAGTTTTTATAGCTTAATAAAACTCAAAAATGACTGTTCGAAGAAGCAAATAGCCTTTTTGAACAATAAGGAGTGAAATCGACTCGATTCTACAAAAGTCAAAATTTTGACCGAAAAAGTCAACTGTTGACCGAAAAGTCAAAGTTTGACCAAAATGGCCAAAATTATGACGGAGGAATTTTAAGATCTGCATTTTATGAAAAATAATGCAGGAACTAATTTTTATGACAGTTAGAAACTAAAACCACCTTAGAAAAATCAAGCACGCCACATTAAGTCACGAGGCAGAAGGATTTGAGAAAATATCTTCAATCCGATTTTTTTGACTGTAAATATGAAAAATCCAAACTGTAAAATAATAATTACAGTATTGGAATTTAAATTTTTACAATCAAAGTTTCAAAGTTTTTATCCAAACAAAGCCCTAAATTTTTAAGATATCTCAAAAAGAAATATTATTTTATTCTATGAGAGATGTGTTGGACCAATAACAAGATGACAAGTGGACTATGCCAACTCACCATGAGTTGTCTTGCACTCTCCTAACCTCCGGACACCTAGCATGCCACAAGACCAAAATTTTGAAAATTTTGGGGTCAAAATGGGATTTTGAAAGCTTGATTCTTGGCCTATAAATAGAAGTGGTTTCTATTCATTTTAATCAAAAAATGCAGCCAAGTTCTTGCCATTTTTCAGCTCAAAAATCCGAGAGATAGAAGAGTGAGAGATCAGAAAAATTTTTCAAGCCAACTCCATTCATCTTGTTTCGGGTAGGCTAGAAACCGAGTGGAAGAAAAAGAAAAATTTTCTGCAGCCTCTAGCAGCCTTGTTGCCGTGGGTTTGGAGCAGGGGAAACACAAGAGAAAAACCAAATTTTGGGGTAAAAATTAGGGTTAGAGATTCGGGTTTGTCTAGTGAGCAAAGGAGTGAGATTTGATCAAAGTTTTGGAGCTTGGTTCATGCTCCAAGCAGCCCTCGGGTTTGTGTGAGAAAAGAGGGAAAAAAATTTCAGTTTTGGGGCTAGAAACCCTAGAGTGACCGAGCAAGGAGAGGAGACCACAAGGGAACCAAAAATTTGATTTTTGGAGCACTTGGGGTGAGCAGCCGAACCCTTGGAACCAATTGGTGCAAGCAGGATTTTTTTCGGGTACCCAAACCCTAAGCCGAAATCCACTTCTTGTGAGGTAAAATTTTTAAATGCTTTTTGTCAAGTTTAAATGAGTTTTAAGCTTATGATTTATGTGTATTTTATGCAAAAAATTATTGTAAGAGCATAAGCTCCTATGTATGTTTTATTGGCTGCCTTAGATGTGCATGTGTGCTTAATGCTTGATTAGGTAGATTCTAGGTGTGGTTTGGTTTAATTTTATGCTCATAAATTATGCTATGTGATTGGTTTGCTAGAATGGCATGTTAGGGTTTTGAATTAGGTAATATGTCCCCAAATTAGGTTAAGTAGAATTATGCATGTATGTTATGTTTTTATAAGCCAAATGCATGAATGGTGTGATGTATGCTAAGCTAGAGATTATGCAACCCTAGGATAGATGAGTTCGGATTTTTGGGTTGCAAGATCACATGGGCTGTATGGTAGGGTTAAGGGACGTTAGATGCGCTGCATGCATGTTGACTATCTCCCGATGTGGGCGGTCGAGTTAGAACCCGCGACTTAGGACGTAAAAATAAATGTAAGAACCAAAACTAGCTCTCGGGTTCCAGGGAGCAGTTTCGGTAAAACACGGATTACAGGCCTTTAGAGGCCGAATGGGCAAAAACTTAAAACACGAAAGTTGTAGACTAGGGTGTTTCCTAGCGGCCAGCGTGGCCAGTTTTCTAAAATAAGGCTCCAACAGCCTTCTTTTTCAAGGAAACCCGTAAGAGGTCTGTGAGACTCGGATTTCAAAGTTAACCTCATTTTCGATTAAAAACTGGTACCAATCGGTACAGAATCAGAAATTTTACAAAACACGAAAGTTTTAGAACTCTTCGAGGGCTAGAACTTTCATGAAGGAAACTTTTTCAAATTCAAATGGGATTTTTAACTATAAACTGAAATGTCAAAACTGCACAGGAATCAAAGAATTTCTGTGCAAGATTTTATAGAACCACTTTAGGAAAAACGTTTTTCGAACCAAACACGTTGTTTCAAGTATGGAAACTGTCCCAAAAGCAGTTTCCGACCCCCAAATATTTTATGAAATTATAAGCCAAGGTTTACGAATTTTTACGAAAAAGTTAACAAGACTAAGTTTTAAAAGCTAAGTCTTTTATGAAAAAGGGATTTTTAAGTTAAAGTTTTTAAAGAAAATGGATTCTAAGTAAGATTTTCAAAGAAAAGATTAGGACGGAAGATAACCGGGACTTTATACCCGAGTTATCGGGACTTAGTTCCCAAAACCCTAAAGTGAGCCGAATAGGGATTCACGTTAGTAATCACAAGGGTTAACCTTGGTTAACCTATAAGTAAATGATTTAAGCCCAAGGGTTAGTGTTGATCTAACCCAACATGTTTATAAATGGGCTAAGTGTATGAAATGGATATCCAACGTATCTTTTTAGATCATGATTCATGATCAATAAGACTACTAAGGTAGTCACCCTTTATGTATGCATGGTTTATCTTTAGGGGGACATATCACCGAAAAACCCACATGAATGTTGGTTAGTCACCAACATGTTATGAGTTAGATTAGAAATCTCATGTACGTCCTTCGATCGAGCAGGAGGAATTCTGCAGCTGAAGCTCGAAGAGGAGTAAGCCAAGCGACACACGGATAGACGGTAAGTACAACACCGTCTACAGCATAAGCTACTAGTATATATTACTAGATGTCTATGATGTGTTATGTGCTATGTGTTAGATAACATGTATGCAATATAAATATGTTAAGTATATGATTATTATGCTAAGGTAAGACATAATAGAATTAAAAAGGTGACAACAGGATGTATGTTCACTTATAGTAAGAATAAGTAAGTCATTAAGCGCTGTGTCGTACCACCCGCGCCAGGTCGGGTTGGACTGTGGGTTGAGTTGGATAAGGTTTGGCCGCCCCAACCAATCCATAGTCGCGCGCCGGTTACGAACACACGAGGTAAGGGCCCATAATGAATAAGAATAAGAAAGCATAACGTGGTCAATGCGTGCTATGTGTATATCATGTTTATGCTATATTTTCTTTACGGCTTAAGAGTTGTACTTACTGAGCTTTAGCTCACTGTTTTAAGTTTATGCTGTAGGTAAGGAACCAGCTATCTGAAAAAGATGCAAGTTGGAGTAGCGAGCCAAGGGACTGTGAATGAGTGGATTATGGGTATCGCTACGTGTTTTGAGATATTATGTAAATTATGAAATATTTTATATTAACTGGTAATTAATATACTAGTACGCAAAACAGTATTATTATATGTTTATAGTGTTTTGTGAATGCTATAAAAAAAAAAAAAAAATTTCCGCTGTGTTTTCAATCACTGTCAATAAGTTATATTATGAATGTATGTTAGTAAGTATGGTAACGGCCTACGCTAGGTGGGGCGTTACATGCATAAAGTTCAAGATAACTTGGATGTCGATCAACCAATTATCGGCAGCAATCGGGTCCGTCGACCCTTCGAACTTAAGCGCCTTCATTCACCTGAATCGTTCGTATAATAAATCTTCTCTCACCGGCGGTAGGTTGGGTTGTACTTCGACGGGTGCCATCGGTACATCGACGTTCGGAGGAATTTCTTGCTGAACCTCCGGTCGGACTCCTTGTGCCGGTGGTACTACTGGTGGTACCGGTTGAGCTTGGGGTGGGACCTCGTCCACCCGGGGTCCTTGATTCATTTGAGCTATCTGAGCTCGTGGTCTTTCCGTCTCTTGCTGCTGTTCCAGCAGCTGCTGTTGTAGATTTGCTACCACGGTCGCGAGATCCGGCTCGGGCGGGTTACGCGGTATCGTTCTACGCGTACGTACCATCGTCTCTATCCTATCGTAAGAAAAGATATTACTACACTGTTAATACCCTCTCTTCCATACATAACTAATCATATCAAATCTTAGCATATCATGTCATAGTATCAACATATTTTTCATATCATAACATAAGAGGTACTATAGTATCACACTAGATACTTAGTATAACATAGCATAACTTTCGTAATCATACATAACTTTTCATAACATAACATCTTCATGCTATATGTCCCGTGTCTACACGGTCTTTTGTACACTCTCAAACATACATTTTCTGTTACTGTCTTATACGTATGAACTATGTACATCATAATTTATAATACTGTAATTACATATAATTTACATCAAACTGTGCATACATGTCTTTATATACAAAGTCAAAAATACATGATGGAAGTGTCTACCACTTTACCATCGTGCCGTATATACATGGCCAAGAATGTGACGGGAGTGTGTATCACTCTACCGTCGTACAATATACATACATGATCAAAAGGATGGGATGGAAGTGTCTAACACTTTCCATCCTACATGAGTACATACAATCCTACGTCAAAAGTACATACAAACGCTCCTATACTATCGCCTCGAACATAAGCACAGAAATGTTAGACTATGCATCAGAGTCGCCATCCCAGTCTCCATCCTGAAACGGGATCTCCTCCGGGTCATCCTCGAAGTCCTCATCGTCACTGATGACTATAACATCGTCGACCTGCCCGGCCTCGGGCTCCGCCTCTACCTCTTCATCCTCGTCATCACTGAGGATGATAATGACTGCGGGGTCCTCCGGGATACCTATCACCACCACTACGTCATCATCATCATCGTCATCCATATGGCCTTCGGCCTCTACATGGTCCTCGGAAAACATTAGACCCGGCTCGTACATAGGATGCCCCTGACCAGCGTTACTCATTGGTACCTGGTACTGGTCCAGGTAGACGTCGGTCTGCACCAGACGTGCGGTGATCTCGGCCTGCAAGATAGAATTCATCATATCCCAAACCGTCCCTCCGAGCGTAGGCCAGATGACGTATCGTCGAATCGGAGGTGGAACTCCGTTCCGCAGTATCGTTAGAGCCTGTAGTTGCAGGTACGGTAGATCCTGAGGAATATGGGGCAGCATGGCCTCCTGGAACCGTCGACAGTAGTGGAGCATCGACTCTTGCAGGTAGGCATGCCAATCCGCCGCAAGGTGCTGGTACCTCCTGTGGTGCGTATCCCGATAAATCTCGGGATCTCTATACTGTCCGTCGCCTCTGGGCCCTTCGGCAGGGAACGGCCTGTATCGTGCCAGTACTGTAGCTTGAAAATGCGCCCATGTCCTACCGGGCATCTGCTGCTCCCATATGGTCATCCACCATAGCCTGGCGTCTGCTATAAAACACCGGCTAGCTAGTGAGACCCGTAGACGGTCCTTAATATGGCAGGTGTGAAAAATCGTCTCCATATCGTGAATCCATGCCGATACCGGGACCGATTGTCCCGTGCTGTTGTATCGCAAAGGTCGTGCTCCGTAGAATGCCGCAACTGCCTCGCGATCAGCGCCTATCTGATCCGGGTCCATATCTACTTGTCTATCATATCGCAAACCCAAAATAAAAATATACTCATAAACATAAATCTAACCTAACTTACAATGACAGCGGCGATGGCTGGCAGACTGTGAAATTTTATCGCAGGAACCCCGCTTTGATACCAACTCTGTAACGACTCGCTTAGCACAGGCCGTTACCTTATCTTATCATACATACTTATCATACTTGCTTACTTATACTTATCGTTTTTATTTATTTAATTAACGATTTGCAGCGAAATTTTTTTTTTTTTTTACTAACTTATACACGTCTAAACATGATAAGCGTATCGTGAAGGAAATTTTTAACATAAGAAAATACATATTGAACGAAACGCGTAGCGGCATTGTATTCCCACAATTTCACAGTGTGCCCCGCCTCGTACTTCCATCTTGCATCACCCATTGCTGTCAGGTGGCTTACCTACAGCATAGACGTCAAACTATGAGCTAACGCTCAGTAAGTACAACTATCTAAGCCGCGACACCCTATACATACCCTAGCATACAACTTCTAACTTAATTTAACTTAGCATCGCATAACATCTCATAACATCATATATCATAACATAACTCCTACTTACATAACATACCACATCATGACATAACATAGCATATACATGGTCCATTTATGCTTGTTTTAACTTTCTTCATTCTTACTTACTTACTTATCTTGCTTATCTTGCTTATCTTTCTTCAGTAAGTACAACTATCTAAGCCGCGACACCCCATACATACCCTAGCATACAACTTCTAACTTAACTTAGCATCGCATAACATCTCATAACATCATATATCATAACATAACTCTTACTTGCATAACATACCACATCATGACATAACATAGCATATACATGGTCCATTTATGCTCGTTTTAACTTTCTTCATTCTTACTTACTTACTTATCTTGCTTATCTTACTTAAGGCCCTTACATACGTGTCTGTACCCGGCGCGTGACTATGGAGTGGTTGGGGCGGCCAGCCCAGTCCAACTCAAACCATAGTCCAACCCGACCTCGTGTAAGACCCGAAATTTTGAAGACTTGTAATCTCCTCGTTCATAAGGAATTTAAGTCTAATTTATGTGTTTATGATGTGTTATATGAAAAATTATGAATAATAATTAGAAATTCATAATTTTATTTAAACAATGTTCGAGTCCTCATTTAATGATTATGAGGCTCAATTAATGATTTATGAGCCAAGAATGAGGTTTTTAAGGGAAAAAGAACGAAAAAGGATGAAATTTTTACGAAAGTCAACTTTGACCAAAAAAGTCAAAGGTTTGACCAAAAAGTCAAAGGGTTGACCGAGAAACTCAAAGTTTGACCAAGACGGGTCACAACGTTGACTTCACAAGTACGATGAAGGAATATGGAAAGAATCTCCGAAAATGAAGTTTTATGATCAAGATAGCACAAATAAGCCATAAATCCACCCTAGAAAAATCAAGCACACCGAAATAGAATTAAGGGCAAAAATGTAATACCTGATTTTTCTATGCTCCTGTTTTCTTGTTGAAAAGCTCAAATGTATGCCATTAGAGCAGTTTATGAAAAAGTTCGATTTAGAACTTTATTATGTGTGATGAGTTCTTATAGCTTCATAAGACTCAAAGATGATGGTTTATATTAGAAACTAGCCTTTTCGGATGAAAAGGGATGAAATTTACATGATTCTAGGTCGGTCAAAGGTTTGACCGAAAAGGTCAACTTTGACCCGAGAAAGTCAAAGTTTGACCAGAATAGTCAACAGGATGACTGTGTAATTTTGTGACATGCAGTATGGTAGAAATACTGCAAAAACCCATTTTTATGGGTAAGATAGCATAAATAAGAACTAAAACCACCATAGAAAAATCAAGCACGCTAAGTTAGGGCACAGGGCAAAAGGACTCGGGAAAATAAGAAAAAATTTTTCCAGTCCGATTTTTCACAGATAAAATTTTTACTGTAGTATAATATATTAATACTGTGTATTAGTACAACACTGTATTAAATTTATCTGTGTTTAGTTTAAATTAGACTGTTTTTACAAAAAAGTAGCCAAACAAGGCTTTTTAATTATGACATCATCACCTTTTTGAATTATGACCTCATAACTATTTTGAGAACAAATCCAAGCAAGACAAATGTCTTGTTCTAGAAAATTTTTTGCTTGATCACCAAGTAAAGCAACCGGCCACCTCAGGAGTGAAAATGCAAGAATTTTCACTTTTGGGGCAAAAGTGCAAATTTTAAAATTGGTGATGTAAGCGATGATGTAAGCAATGATGTAAGCAATGATGTCATTTTCCTTGTTCTACAAGGCTTGGCCGGCCACCTCATCACCAAAAAGTGCGAATTTTTAAAGTTTTGGGGTCAAAAATCTAATTTTTGAAAGTTTACCTTTTACCTATAAATATGAGTGTGCTCTATTCATTTAATTCAGAATTTTCAGCCAAATTCTGGCCATTTTTCAGCAGCCCAAAATCGAGAGAGAGAAAGAGAGAGTGAAGAAGAAAAACAAAATTTTTTCTTGAACCAATCCTAGGGGTGTGTTCGGTTTTGAGCTAGAAACCAATAGGGAGAGTGAACAATTTTTTCTAGCCATTCCTAGCTGCTGCCGTGGGTGTGAGAGCAGTGGAACCAAGAGAGAAAAATCAGAATTTTTGAGGGAAGAAATTAGGGGAAGTTCGGGTTTGAGTAAGCAAGCAAGAAAACAAATTTTTGGAGCCAAATTTCTCCTTGTATGCAGCCATGGGTTTGAGTGGAAAAAGGAGAAGAAAAATTTCAGATTTTTGAGTTCAAAGCTTGGTGTGGCCGAGCCTAGGGTGGGGGTCAATTTTCAGTCCAAAAGGCCAAGTTTTGAGTGCCATTTTGGTGAGTGGAGTTCGGTTCTAGGAGCAAGAGGGAGATAGTGAGGTGTTGGTTCAAACTCTAAGCCAATCCTTGAGAGATTCAAGGTATTTTTCAAAATCCTTAAACATATTTTCATTTAAGCTTTTAAAGTAAAGTTTAAATGTATTTCAAGTATGGTTTGTAAGAGCATAAGCTCACCATTTATTTTTATGCCCTTAGTAGCTTTAGTGCTTGATTTAGTAGCCTAGGGGTGGTTTGGTTTAAAATTTCATGCTTGAGATGCTATGATTTCCATATGCTAGGTGGCATGCTAGATTATGGTTATATGTCCCCAAATATGTGTTTGAAATTATGATGCATGTTAGGATGCTAGATGGAATGAAATTGTGTGTATGGCATGGATGATTGGATTGAATGTTAGAGTTAGAAACCATGCAGCCAAGGTTTAGTGTCACCGGTTTTTATGGGCTGCATGGGTACGTTGGGCTAGCATGTTGTAACATGCGGGACATTTGAAACGCTGCATGATTTGTCATTGAGCTCCCGATGTGATCGGTCGAGGTAGAACCGCGAATTAGGACGTAAACCGGTTTAACTAGACAAGGCTGCCAGTTCGGGTTCCAAACTGGACAGTCTCAGGAAAGTGGTCATTGCAGGTCTTTAGAGGCCGAATGGGCAAAAACGTAAAACACAAAAGTTGTAGAACAGGGTGTTTCCAAGGGGACATGTGCACCGTTTCTCAAAATGAGATTCCAAAGGCCTCCGTTTTTATGAAAAACCGAAGGTGGTCTGACTGGACCCAGTTTTTATGATCAGTGAATTTCAAATTAAAACTGGTATTAAATGGTGCAGAACCAGACTTTGCCTAAAACATGAAAGTTTTAGAACCCTTTGAGAGCTAGAACTTTCGTGAAGAAAACCTTTTCTAATTCTAAAAGGATTTTAAACTATAACTTGAAATCTGAAAACTATGCAGGCAGCAAGAAATTCCTACACAGGATTTTCTAGAACCAGTAAGGAAAAACAGTTTTTCCTGTCTTAAACACTGTTTTGAACACAGAAACTGTTCCAAAGGCAGTTTCTAGCCTTCAAACATTTTATAAACCATGTTTTAAGATTCAAGGATTTTTAAGAGGAAGTATAGCAGTTTTTAGGCTTTTAAGCCAAAAACTTTTTCAAGGATAAATAAAAGAAATTAAGATGTTCAAGTTCAAGGTTTGCAAGGTTAGTAGTTACGATGAGTAACCGGGAATTTCACCCGAGTTACAGGGCTTAGCCCCAAAGCCCGAGGTTGACCCAAAGAGGGTTAACTTTAGTAACCTTAAAGGTTAACAAGGGTTAACCTAGTAAGATGTAGGACGAACTATCCCATGGGTTAGTATAACCCAATAAGCTATGGGATAGGAGTTAGCATGAAAGGTTATCCAACGTAACCTACTAGATTATGGTATACGATTTTATGGGGTTATGAGATATAACCCAAAGTGATAAAGTTACTTGAGGTAACCACACATAACATGTTTTATAGTTAGGGGGACATATAACCAAAGTATTGCATGAATATTGGTGGAAAACCAACATAGTATGGGCATAGATTAGAAATCTTACCCAAGTCTTTCGATTAAACAGGAAGTACCCTGCAGCTGTACTCAGAAGCGGAGCAGTTTAGTATCGGACGTAGATGAGGTAAGTACAACGCCGCCTACAGCATAGGCTATTAGGGTATTCTTAACCAAGTATGGTTGATGTGCTATGTGCTATGTGATGTGTTGTTATGCTAAGTGGTAATTGATATGCTAAGGAGCATGTCAAAACATGATATGTGTTTATGTTATGAAATATGTTATGGTATGTACGAATACATGCTAAGTTAAGAATGTGAGTTAAGTACGAAATAAGAACATGTGGCATCACGATGCATGCTCACTAATTCTAATGAGAATGACTAGAGTAAGTATGACATGACAAGATGATAAATAAGCAAGATGGCAAGCAAGCTTGCCTGTGTCGTATCCCCCGTCCGAGGTCGGGTCGGACTATGGTAAGAGTAAGTCCATGGTTGCGCGCCGGGTACGTACACTCAAATAAAGGCCCATAGTTAAGATAAGTTAAGGAAGTAAGCTCAGATGAAATAAGAAAGTATAAAATGAACATAATTGGTTCATGCATATGCTATGTAAGGTTATGTTAAGTGTTGTGATGACATGTTATGATGTAGCTAAGTTATGATGTAGTTAGTTTATGTGTTGCGGTATAGGAGTTGTACTTGCTGAGCGAAAGCTCATTGTTTTAAGTTTATGCTGTAGGTAAACTACCTGTCAGCATTTGATGATACAAGATGGAGGAGCGTGGCCGGGCACTGTGAAATATGGGGAATGGAAGCCGCTATGCGTTCGATCTTTTTAGATATGTTATTTGAGAAATTGTTCCTTCAATTCAGTTATGTGCGAGTTAGCACCGTATAAAAAAAAAAAATTTCCGCTGTGTTTCACATACTAAGTAAGTAAGTTCGTAAAAGTACGTCACGTATGTATGTAAGTATGGTAAGTAGAGTAACGGTCCGTGCTAGGCGGGGCGTTACAGAGTTGGTATCAGAGCAGTTTTCCTGCGACATAATTTCACAGTTGCCTGCCATCGCCGCCATCATTGTAAGTAAGTTTATAGTTTTATGAATATGCGTAATTAGTTACTTTACGATCACGGTACGATCGACGCGGCGCTAAGGAATTCTGACCGAGTCAACGAAGATCGGGACGCAGGAGTGTCTTCTCGTAGGCGATTCATTCTAGCAGTTATAGCTGGAATGATAGTAGGAAGTAGGATAACGATTGACGAATGCTGTCAACAACGCCAGAATAAGGGAGCTACTACACCAGACAGGCCCGGCATTTTAGAGAACCTGATTTCGATAACACACGGAATGAGATACGATCAAAGGAGGCAGGGGTTAACGTAGATGCTAAGAACGACCAGGACAGAATCGCATTCAACCCCGAAGGATAGGATGCAGGCTTCAACGCTTCTTTCGTAGTCTCGATCGATCCCATAGGCTAGATTTAGGACCGACTTCTGTTAGATTAACCTTTCGACTATAGGACGACACAAATATGTGATGGCAAAGTGGTAGACACTTCCATCACAACGTTGATTTTGTATGCATGGTACGATGTAATCGATATGACATCGTAAGTAAGATGTGCTTTTTGTGAGAATACAAAAAGACAGTTTAAGTACGAGAGATGTGATAAGTCATGAATGAAAGAGAAGATATTAACAGAATGATAATATCTTTTCTTACATAGGAAGTTAGAAGATGGTTTGCACGCGCCGAAACGTACTCGCAAATCCGCCTCAGCCGGATTTAGCAACCCTAGTAGCTAACCTACAACAGCAGTTGCTGGAACAGCAACAAGAGACGATTCGACTTCGCGAACAATTAACGCGGATGAACCAGGCACCCCAAGTCCACGAGGCTCCCCAGCAAGCGCCTCAGGTTCCCCTAGTGGTACCTCAGGTACCCAATGTTCACCCGGAAGCTCAACCGGAGGCCCAGCCAGAAGTCCCTCGGAATGCTGAAATTCCGATGGCACCAACCAGAGTACAAGTTAACCCGCCGGTAGTACGAGAGGACTTACTATATAAACGTTTTAGACGAATGAAGGCGCCCGAGTTCGAGGGACCCACAGACCCAGTTGCAGCTGACAACTGGCTTATCAACATCCAAGTTATCTTGGATTCCATGAGACTCACAGAGCAGGAGAAGGCTGAAGCAAAGCAAACTCGGCCTCGACAAGGATTAGAGTCGCACCAGAAAGGCCAGGCGAATAACCCCACGCAGGATTCCAAACAATTTGGAAGGAACAAGAGAAAAGGAAATTCCTCTGGCCAGGGTCAGCGAAGGGATTTTCCTCAGAAGAAGAATAAACAAGGGAAAGAGGATACAAACAATAACTACCCGGTATGCGTAAGTTGTAGGAGAAAACATCTGGGAGTGTGCAGGAGGGGGTCAAACGCTTGCTATCAGTGTGGTGAGGAGGGGCACTATGCAAGGAACTGTCCCCTGAACAACCAGAATCAGAATCCTCCATATCCAAACCAGAACAACAATAGTCATCAGCTGCACGCAGTTCAGGCAAGGCAGGAGGGACTCACAATTATGCAAGGAAGATTAGGGGCTCCTGAACCCCAGACTAGGATTTATGCTTATACCGATGGAGACGCCGAAGATGGAACTTCACACGCGGCGACAAGATAGACTTCTATCGCCACATAGAACGTTATTGTATTATATGATTCTGGTGTCACTCACTTGTGTGTATTTTTAGAGAGTGCCCAGAAAGTAGGAAGTAGTGTAAAAAGTTTAAAACAGCTTTATAAAAATTTCTTTGCCTTTTTGAGAAATTTTTTTTTTTGTGGTTTGATCCCTGAGTGCAGAATACTTTTATAGTTTTCTGTGGCAGAGAATTGCTTGTAGATCTCATCGCAATCAAGCCTTAGGATTTCGATGTGATCTTAGAAACTAATTTCTTAAGTTATTACAACGCTAAGTATGACTACTTAGAGCGTTGTGGGACGTTTAGCTAGTACGATAAGAAAAGGGATTAACCGTTACGGACAGTTGCGGAACTCCACATAAGGCAGCAATAATGGTTAGAGCATGTAAAAAAAAAAGCAAGGCGTCTAGGACTCCATCCGATGGCGTAGTCTACGTCAAGGAGGGGATTTACGTTCTTGACATGGAAATTTTGGAGGATCAGATGATGTCAGCGGCCCATAAGACGCCATGTTCGGTACATACTGGAGCTTCCAAGATGTACAAGGATCTCCAAGAGACCTATTGGGGGCCCAACATGAAGAACGAAGTAACGGATTTTGTGTCGGAGTGCCTAACTTGTCAGAAAGTTAAGGCTAAACATCAGCATCCTGGAGGCAAACTGCAGAAGATCGAGCTTTTTGAAGGGAAAAGGGGAGCAAGTTACGATAGATTTCGTAATAGGACTACCTAGGACTACGAACGGGAACGACACGATCTGGGTCATTGTCGATCGACTGACCAAATCAGCCCACTTATCCGCGATTAAAGCCACCTTTTCAATAGAAAAGTTGGTAGAAATCTACGTAGCTCAGGTCGTCAGACTACACGGAGTGCCAAAACCGGTCATTTCGGATAGCAATGAATGCTTTACTCCTCAATTTTGGACAAGTGTTCACGCAGTCATGGGGTCGAAATTGAAGTTCAGTACGGTATTTCACCCTAGAATGAGGGCCAGTCAGAGAGAACTACACCAGTTCGTTCGAATTTTCGAGGACGAAAATTTTTAAGGGTGGTAGATTGTAATACCCGATTTCTCTATGTTCCTGTTTTCTCGTTGAAAAGCTCGAATGTATGCCATGAGAGCATTTTATGAAAAAGTTCGATTTAGAACTTTATTATACATGATGAGTTCTTATAGCTTCATAAGACTCAAAGATGATGGTTTATATTAGAAAATAGCCTTTTCGGATGAAAAGGGATGAAATTTGCATGATTCTAGGTCGGTCAAAGGTTTGACCGAAAAGGTCAACTTTGACCCGGGAAAGTCAAAGTTTGACCAGAATAGTCAACAGGATGACTGTGTAATTTTGTGACATGCAGTATGGTAGAAATACTGCGAAAACCCATTTTTACGGGTAAGATAGTATAAATAA
The DNA here is from genome assembly GCA_025413485.1 of Ficus microcarpa. Taxonomy (NCBI): domain Eukaryota; kingdom Viridiplantae; phylum Streptophyta; class Magnoliopsida; order Rosales; family Moraceae; genus Ficus; species Ficus microcarpa. The sequence goes on along the minus strand of CM046376.1, from coordinate 33,302,420 downwards.
GAACTAAAACCACCATAGAAAAATCAAGCACGCTAAGTTAGGGCACAGGGCAAAAGGACTCGGGAAAATAAGAAAAAAATTTTCCAGTCTGATTTTTCACAGATAAAATTTTTACTGTAGTATAAAATATTAATACTGTGTATTAGTATAACACAGTATTAAATTTATCTGTGTTTAGTTTAAATTAGACTGTTTTTACAAAAAAGTAGCCAAAGAAGGCTTTTTAATTATGACATCATCACCTTTTTGAATCATTACCTCATAAATATATTGAGAGAAATCCAAGCAAGACAAGTGTCTTGTTCTAGAAAATTTTTGACTTGATCACCAAGTAAAGCAACCGGCCACCTCAGGGGTGAAAATGCAAGAATTTTCACTTTTGGGGCAAAAGTGTAAATTTTAAAATTGGTGATGTAAGCGATGATGTAAGCAATGATGTAAGCAATGATGTCATTTTCCTTGTTCTACAAGGCTTGGCCGGCCACCTCATCACCAAAAAGTGTGAATTTTTAAAGTTTTGGGGTCAAAAATCTAATTTTTGAAAGTTTACCTTTTGCCAATAAATATGGGTGTGCTCTATTCATTTAATTCAGAATTTTCAGCCAAATTCTGGCCATTTTTCAGCAGCCCAAAACCGAGAGAGAGAAAGATAGAGTGAAGAAGAAAAATAAAATTTTTTCTTGAACCAATCCTAGGGGTGTGTTCGGTTTTGAGCTAGAAACCAATAAGGAGAGTGAAAATTTTTTTCCAGCCATTCCTAGCTACTGCCGTGGGTGTGAGAGCAGTGGAACCAAGAGAGAAAAATCAGAATTTTTGAGGGAAGAAATTAGGGGAAGTTCGGGTTTGAGTAAGCAAGCAAGAAAACAAATTTTTGGAGCCAAATTTCTCCTTGTATGCAGCTACGGGTTTGAGTGGAAAAAGGAGAAGAAAAATTTCAGATTTTTGAGTTCAAAGCTTGGTGTGGCCGAGGCTAGGGTGGGGGTCAATTTTCAGTCCAAAAAGCCAAGTTTTGAGTGCCATTTTGTAACGCCCCACCTAGCGTAGGCCGTTACTCGTGCGTGCATACATGCATTCATAACATAAACTTACTTACATACATGGCTTGTAAAAACACAGCGGATTTTTTTTTTTTTTTTATAGTACACAAAACTATGTACATAAACTTAAAATACTGTTTCTGTGCATAACATACTAATTATTACTTATAAAAAGTATCTTGTCTCTCATAAGTATATACCACACAAAAATGCGTAGCGGCTCCATATACCACGATTTTACATTGCTTGACCCGCTACTCCCCACCGCATCAAGATCAGCTGACAGGCGACTTACCTACAGCACAAACTCAAAACCGTGAGCTTAAAGCCCAGTAAGTACAACTCCTAGGCCGTGAAAGAAATAACAACAATATAATATCTAACACACAATAACTTAGCACAACATAACATATACATGGCATACATATAGCATCCATAACATACTTATCATACTTAACATACTTATACTGAGCATCCATATAACACTTAGCATGCATAGGTCATTTTATGCTTTATTATCTTTCATTATAACTTATGGGCCCTTAGTCTACGTGTTCGAATCCGGCGCGCGACTAATGAATTGTCTGGGGCGGCCAAACCAAATCCAGATCAATCCACAGTCCGACCCGACCTGACGCGGGTGGATCGACACGGTTCTTCTTTTCTTACTTATTCTTTCTTACGTGTGAACATACATTCTTGATGTCATCTTTCTACTTAGCTTCTTGCTTATCTTGTCTTAGCATGTTACTATACACTTAGCATTTTCCATGATTGCATACATAGCACATATCAAAGAGCACATCAACGAGTCTAATAGTCTAGTCCTATTAGCTTGTGCTGTAGACGGTGTTGTACTTACCGTCTATACTTCAGTTGTTACGCAGATCCTCGTCCAGGCTCTGCTGCAGAATCCCTTCTGCTTGATGGAAAGTTGTACATCAGTCTTCAATTTCATTTCTATCATATGTTGGTACTAACCAACATTTTTACGGGTTTTCGGCTATATGTCCCCCTATACGTAGAGCGATTTGTAACCCATAGGGTTATGTTGAAAAATCGTGTTGTATACTGAGCCCATTTAGAAAACATTGGGGTTAGGTCGAACACCTACCCTTGGGCTCGTATATAAACTTGTTATCTTGTTGTTCAACCGAGGTTAACCTTTTTGTGAGCTAAAGTCAACCCTGTCGGGTCAACTCTGGGCTTTGGGGCGAAGCCCGGTAGCTCGGGGTCTGAATCCCGGCTACCTTGCGTTCTATATTTTTCTTTCAAAACTTAGCTTAAAAACTCTTTGTCTTTGAAAACTTTACTTAAAATCTTTTCATAACACTTAGCTTAAATTTCATAACTTTCTTCGTAAAAATTTCGTGAACTCTGGCCTATATTTTCATAAAATGGTTGGGGGTCGGAAACTGCTTTTGGGACAGTTTCCGTGCTTAAAATAACGTGTTATGTCTGAAAATAAATTTTCCTAAGTTGGTTCTACAAAATTCGTGTACAGGATTATGTTGAACCCTGCACCGTTTTCAGATTTTAGGTTGTAGTTAAAAATCCGTTTTGATTCGGAAAAATTTTTCTTCATGAAAGTTCTAGCCCTCGAAGAGTTCTAAAACTTTCGTGTTTTACACTTTTTCTGATTCCTTACCGTTTGGTGCCAGTTTTAAATCAAAGCCGAACTTAAAACAAAAACTGGGTCTTCTGACCCTCCTACGGTTTTTTGTGTAAAAGTAGGCCTTTGGAGCCTTATTTTGGCAAAGTGCCCGCGTTACCCCCTAGTAAACAGCCTAGTCTACAACTTTCGTGTTTTACGTTTTGGCCAATTCGGCCTCTATCAGCCAACTGGGATGTTTTCCCGAGACTGCTCCCAGGGGACCCGAGAGGCAGTTTCGGTTTTTAGGTTCGTTGTTACGGCCTAAGACGTTGGTTCTAGCTCGACCGCCCACTGCGGGAGTTAGGTTCATGGCAGGCAGCGCGTCTAACGTTCTCTCACGGCTAACTAAGCCAACTCACGAGCTCGTGCAACCCATCAACCGAGCCTAAATTGCCTAGGGCTGCACGGTTCTACTAGCATACATTCAACAAACTTTTTCTAGCAACCTAACATCATAAATCCGAGCCATTCATGCACCACAAATTCTGACCTAAATGGGGACAATAGCCTACTACACCCTAGCATGCATTCTAACAAGAATCAAGCATAAAACCGAGCATAAAATTTCATACACACACACACACACACTCGGCTGCACACATGCACACACACGGCACACTAGGCATCATAGGGCAGAAAATTAGCTACGCATGGGCTTATGCCCTTACATCCATTTTTGGCACAAATACACATAAATTCAAGCTTTAAAAATCAATTTAAAAACTTGAGAAAACGATTTAGGGTTTTACCTCACTTGGGTGGATTTTCGGCCCTTGGTTTTGGACAAACCGAATGGCTCATATGGCTGCCCCTTGGTTCCTAGCTCACGGCTGGTCCTTGTGGTGCACCAACACCAAGCCGATGGTCCCTTTGGCTACTCCCTTGGCTTGCTCGGCCACTAGGCCACTTGAATCAAGGTTGGGAAAATTTTTTTCCTCTTTCTTCCTCACAAACCCGAGGCTTGTTAGAGGCAAAATTAGCCTCCAAAACACTCACCCAAGCTCACTCTCTCGGCTAGCCACACCACCCGAACCCTTGGTTCCCCTTTTTCCCCAAAATTTTTGGCTCTCACCCACGGCTTCCCCTGCACCAAGCTCACGGCAAAGGGGCTGAACAGCCACCAGAAAATCTTCTTTCTCTCTTCCACGGTTTTCCCTAGACTACCCGAAGGTTGTAGATGAACTTTGGCTCACAATTTTTTCTGATTTCTCTTGTTCTCTCTCACGGTTTTCTTGCTGAAAAATTGCAAGAGTTTAGTTGTGTTTTACAATTAAAATGAATAGGGAGATGGAGGGCTATTTATAGAGCTCTTGAACAACTTTGAGAATTTAAACTTTGACCCCCTAAATTTTCAAAAGTTTGGCCTTGTGGAAGGGGTAAAGTGGCCGGCCATTGGAGGGTGCAAGACAACTAAGAATGAGTTGTCTTGGACATGTGTCTCTCTAGGATTGGGCCACCACATCAATTGGATAAGAACAAAAAGTGTTCTAGACTTTTTCTTGAACAAAACTTGGTTTTTGAACTGAAAATCTTGAAACGTCGAGTTCAAAAATTTAAATTCCAATACTGTAAATATTATTTTACAGTTTTTGGGTTTTTGACGTGCCGTCGGAAAATCGGGTCGAAAAATCTTTTTCTTGTTTTCTCAAACCCTTTTTGCCCTATGAGCTTAGAAAAATCGCCTGATTTTAAAATAGGATATCCGAAGTCTCATTTTCATTATCTGTTAATAAAAATGAGTTTCGGTAGTCTTTTTCGTGAAAAACTGATCTTAAAATTCATGATTCTTAATTTCGACCATTTTGGTCAAACGTTGACTTTTCGGGTCAACGGTTGACTTTTCGGTCAAAATTTTGACTTTTCATAAAATGATCAGTTTTCACTCCTTATCGTCCGAAATATCAGTTTTGAGTCTGTTTAGGCTATAAAAACCCACAAAACACATCTGAAAGTTCTGGTCCGAACTTTACTCATAAAATTGCATCGACTGCACATATATTAATTCTTTACAAGAATTAGTGGCATGAAAACCAGATATTACAATCTACCCTCCTTAAAAATTTTCGTCCTCGAAAATTAGAACAACTCTGGCTAGTCATTCCTCATCGCATCCTCTGGCTCCCATGTTGCTTCCTCAACCTTATGGTTTCGCCACAAAACTTTAACCATAGGTATAACTTTGTTCCTCAAAACCTTATTCTCTCTATCGAGGATTCTAACGGGTTTTTCTTCATATGTCAGATTGGTCTGAACCTCTACTGGTTCCTGGCTGAGCACGTGAGAAGGATCTGGAACGTACTTCTTCAGCATGGAAACGTGAAAAACGTCGTGCATTGAGGCTAATTTTGGCGGTAAAGCAAGCCTATACGCGACTTTTCCAATCATCTCAAGAATCTTAAATGGCCCTGTATACCTCGGACTGAGTTTTCCCTTCTTACCGAACCGCATTACTCCTTTCATTGGAGCAATTTTGATGAAAACGGCATCACCAACCTGGAACTCTAGCGGCCTTCGGCGTTTATCTGCGTAGCTCTTCTGTCGGCTAAAAGCTACATCAAGTCTTTCTTTGATCTTCTTAATGTCCTCGGAGGTCTTTTCTATGAAATCGGTGGTCTGCAGCTGCTTCTGTCCGACTTCTTGCCAATGAATCGGCGATCGGCACTTCCTTCCATACAGTGCTTCGAACGGAGCCATCCCTATCGAGGCATGATAGCTGTTGTTGTAGGAGAATTCTATTAATGACAGCTTTTCATCCCAATTTCCCTTGAAATCTAGGACGCATGACCTCAACATGTCTTCTAAAGTCTGTATGGTTCTCTCGGATTGTCCGTCGGTTTGGGGGTGAAAGGCAGTACTAAACTTCAGTCTTGACCTCATTGCAGCGGGAACACTCATCCAAAACCACGACGTGAAACGCCCATCACGATCAGAAATGATCGATTTTGGAATTCCGTGATATCTGACGACTTGAGCCACGTAAATTCCTGCTAATTTCTCCACGGAGTGTGTGGCTTTAATCGCAATAAAGTGCGCCGATTTGGTCAGTCGGTCTACAATGACCCAAATCGTATCGTTTCCACTCGAGGTTCTGGGTAATCCTGTTGGAAAAATCGGATCCGGTATTGGAGTTACGGCGCAGCGGAAGTTTTAAAAATTTTATGCCGTTTCCGGAAAAGAAGCTCATGATGCATATAACAATAAATTAATTCATGATCAAGCGTACCTTATTTCTTGGATTCCGGAATTGCTAGAGCGTTTGACCAACGTGTCTTCTCTACTATTCTCGAGTTTCACGTCTCAAAGTGTGTGTGGGCACACGTTCTATGAATCCAAGCGACCGGTATTTCTTTCCGAAGTCTAGATCCCTCCTTCTCAATTCCGATGATCCTCGTTGAGAATTTGATCCAACTTCTTTCTTCAAAACTACAAAACAGAAACCGGTTAACCTCCTATGAAAATTATCACTCGGTTTAACCTTTCTCGCAGTTTTGATTCAATGGAATTTTCTTTCTTTTTCTCTCTCACAAGAAAGCCGAATTTTTGATGTGGAAGAAAAAAAATTTTTTTTTTTTATTATTAAAAAAAACGTTTTTCCCTTTTAAAATTATCAAAAATTGGTTTTTCAAGAACTCCTAGCCTTTATATAGTATTACAATCCTTTTCAAAATTTATCTCCTACTTGAAAAATAATTAATAATTATTTTCCGGATAAATCTTGAACCAAAAGATCATACAACTTTAGGGCTAGATTCATTGAACCTAAAAACAAATTTCAAGAGGAAATCCCCTTTAAAATTCGGCCACAAAGTGAGAGAAATCTTGATTGGTGGTTTAAATTTTAAATCAAGAATCTAGACTAGTCAAAAGATCCTAGTCCTATCTAGATTCAAACTTCTTTTAAACCTTTTCGAATTTAAATAGGATTCACATATTTGAATAAATATTTTCCATAAACATTATCCATATTAATTAATTTAAATTAATGAAATATTTCAAATTTTCTTTCCTCACAAAAAACCATGCACCTCTTTAATTAGGAAAGAAAAATTCATGAAATAATCTCCATTATTTAAACCAATTAATAATTAAATGTTAGGAATATATTTAAATAATTTTGAAACAAAATTTTCTTCCCTCCATACAATTAAAAAACGTGCACCACTTTTAATTAGGAGAGAAAAATTTTGTTTTCCAAAATTCAAATACAATCTTATTTTTAAAATTCAAATTAACCAATCACATGTTGACAAATCATTTGTCTACAAATTTCACATGTCCAACCCTTTCTGGATTGCATGTTAGAGAGTACCATGTCTTAATAGACATTACAAAATTCCATTTACAATTTACCGATCTCATTAGGAACAAATCCCGAGACGCTTCGTGGAACTATATGAGCTAATAGAGGGACCCGATGGAAATATGTAAAGAGGCTCCTATAATTGTGAAAAATTAATCCCAGATTAATTATCCATCAATTATCAACTTCAAAACTATTCCACTAATAGTTTGAAGCTGAACTCCTGTTTACATACCGTATTACGAAAGCTCTCTCACGTAGTGCTTCTTGCATGATTTATTCATCGCTTGCTTAATCCCCATATGTTATCCATGATTGAATTAAGGACTTTTTCCGTTTTACCTTTTCAATCATTTTAACTTAAAGTTCAATTATTCTCCATTGAAAGAACCACCAATTGTAAAACCATACAATTGGAAAACCACCAGAGAACACAAAGTAAACCGATGGCCAAGATCTTGTTATACTATCTTTCAATCCCCGAATAATACCTTTAAGTAGATAACATTTACTATCATTAAGATAGCTATGGATTCCGTATCTATGAATCTTGATTTCTCCATCCATAAGTCATGCACCCAAAACACAAGTATGTTGACCATGAATTAACAGTGTCTCACCTTTAGTGCATCAAAGTACATAAGTCATGGATGCGAACTCAAGTAATCATTTCAGGATTAAGATTAATGCAGGATGATAATCAAAGTATCATTGATTCTTATAAACGGAATTATTAAACCGAATCAATTAACACTTTAGGTCCAGTCCAATGTCATACCTCAATACTGGTATACATTAAAGTTTCTACTCGGAACCTATCCGATGGTCAAGACAAACCATCCCTCCAAGGAAGTAGACAACCTTTACAATCTTATCATGAATAAGATCCCCAAATCTTATTCCGTTGATTGCGGACTATTTATTTAGACTGTTATCAAATTACCACGTCTTCTATGCATACCCCGTATACATATGGTAATTCGATATATTACCAACAGCCTAGGAGTATTTTATGTTGCTCAAAATAATTATACAATCAACAAATGAAAGTAAATAGGACACAACTTATTAAACATGAATAATTTCCTCTTATTAATATCAAAATGTCATAT